>JAGHMJ010002535.1:392500-509498 GCA_018749465.1 Paracanthobrama guichenoti
TGATAATAGAATGCAAAGAGAATAACATCTGACAGTGACGAGAAAGGATACAAAGAAAGATGGCATTTGTGCCACAGTTTCCACACAGGCAGTCTTTGAGCCTCACATTAATTTTAAATGCATGTCAAAAGGCAAAGACAGTTTATATTTGATTTTGTTGATTGGTTCTTAGTACTAATATAGTGTTTTTGATTGGTCGCTTTTCTTAATTGAGCTTTCTGATTGGTCTCTAAAACATTTCAAACATGCTTGTCTATTTAAATGACTGTTTTTGTAGTAGTAGCATACTGTTTACCGCACACTGCAGAGTATACACTGAATATTTATTTTTATAGTATACATATTTTTACAGTATCTACTGTACATTTACATTATGTGCATGTTTAAATCTGCAATGCATTTAATTTATATTTATTATTTTATGTTATTTTCTTGGAAATAAAATGATTATTTCACAATTTTAATACAGATTTGCATAACTTGTGGCAGTCAGAACAAGACAAATGTAAAAAAATCATAACATTAGTTATGGTTCATTTAATGGAAATAAAAATTCAGGTTGATCACATTGCATTGTGGGACACAGGAGTGTACACAGCATGTTCTGTATAAATACAATATTCCCAAATGTAGTGAGGCTCATGGAAGTACTTGTAGAACTAGTATGAGAAGTATGTTAGTATTGCAAACATATGCAGTCATTTGTTTTTCTTTAATTTTGCACAGGAATCTATCCAAGAAATACCAGCCTAAGAAGAAAGAGGAAGACGAGAATAAGTGTGTTTCATTTTTCTCATTTTTTTCATGACTGATATTAGATTTGTTTGGTTTAAATCCAGATGGATCACATGTACTAGATGTCTGAATCAGCATTTTACAAATCGAGACTGTCTTCTTGTCTTAGATACACTTGGTGCCGCGCGTTTCATTCGACGCTAAACGAGCTGAACGATTACGCCGGCCAGCATGAGGTCATCGCAGAGAATATGACGTCACAGATCATCACCGACCTCACGCGGTACGCACAGGAAGTCAAAACCGAGAGGAAAACGGTGAGTGAAGGATCGCTCAGTTAAAGTTACAGCTGTGAAATGTGCAATTTGGTTAAAATCCTGCCTTCTACCCCATCTTACTAAACAGAGACAACAGTCATGGGTAGGATGACTTTCTGAAGGATGTGGTTAATGTGGCACCTTTAACTACATATAAACACACAGTGTTCATCCATTTCTCATGATGTCCCACTTTTTTATCCGGCTTGTATTTAAGGTTGTTAGTTGTTTTCCTTGCTGGTTAAGTGAAGAATCAATAAATTATTAATTTCAAAAGTAAATTGTGATAAAACGATGAAATGACCTTTTGGTTCAAGCAAAACTGTGTGTGTGTGTGTGTGTGTGTGTGTGTGTGTGTGTGTGTGTGTGTGTGTGTGTGTGTGTGTGTGTGTGTGTGTGTGTGTGTGTGTGTGTATATACACTCACCTAAAGGATTATTAGGAACACCTGTTCAATTTCTCATTAATGCAATTATCTAATCAACCAATCACATGGCAGTTGCTTCAATGCATTTAGGGGTGTGCTCCTGGTCAAGACAATCTCCTGAACTCCAAACTGAATGTCAGAATGGGAAAGAAAGGTGATTTAAGCAATTTTGAGCGTGGCATGGTTGTTGGTGCCAGACGGGCCGGTCTGAGTATTTCACAATCTGCTCAGTTACTTGGATTTTCACGCACAACCATTTCTAGGGTTTACAAAGAATGGTGTGAAAAGAGAAAAACATCCAGTATGCGGCAGTCCTGTGGGTGAAAATGCCTTGTTGATGCTAGAGGTCAGAGGAGAATGGGCCGACTGATTCAAGCTGATAGAAGAGCAACTTTGACTGAAATAACCACTCGTTACAACCGAGGTATGCAGCAAAGCATTTGTGAAGCCACAACACGCACAACCTTGAGGCGGATGGGCTACAACAGCAGAAGACCCCACCGGGTACCACTCATCTCCACTACAAATAGGAAAAAGAGGCTACAATTTGCATGAGCTCACCAAAACGGGGCAGTTGAAGACTGGAAAAATGTTGCCTGGTCTGATGAGTCTCGATTTCTGTTGATTTGGCGTAAACAGAACAGAAACAGAATGAGAACATGGATCCATCATGCCTTGTTACCACTGTGCAGGCTGGTGGTGGTGGTGTAATGGTGTGGGGGATGTTTTCTTGGCACACTTTAGGCCCCTTAGTGCCAATTGGGCATCGTTTAAATGCCACGGCCTACCTGAGCATTGTTTCTGACCATGTCCATCCCTTTATGACCACCATGTACCCATTCTCTGATGGCTACTTCCAGCAGGATAATGCATCATGTCACAAAGCTCGAATCATTTCAAATTGGTTTCTTGAACATGACAATGAGTTCACTGTACTAAAATGGCCCCCACAGTCACCAGATCTCAACCCAATAGAGCATCTTTGGGATGTGGTGGAATGGGAGCTTCGTGCCCTGGATGTGCATCCCACAAATCTCCATCAACTGCAAGATGCTATCCTATCAATATGGTCCAACATTTCTAAAGAATGCTTTCAGCACCTTGTTGAATCAATGCCACGTAGAATTAAGGCAGTTCTGAAGGCGAAAGGGGGTCAAACACAGTATTAGTATGGTGTTCCTAATAATCCTTTAGGTGAGTGTTTATATGTGTGTATGTATGTATGTATGTATGTATGTGTGTATATATATATATTTATTACACACACACACACACATTGTTAATACATTAGTATATTACTATTACATTAGAATAATTATTATATCATATATCATTTAGGACTTTAAAACAATATGTTCTCTATTTTTATGAGTTCAAAAGTTCATATTTGTGAGAATTATAGCACACATCTCGCTCTGTCTCTCTCACTTCCATAAATAGAGATGCTGTTGTGTGTTTAGACTGAAAGTGTCTGGGTTCTGTGTATGAATTACACTCATTTGTGTGTCTGTGTGTGTGTTTTCATCATTGCACATAAACACACACACACACACACAGATGAGAAACATAACCAGGATGACACTGAACACTCTGTGATTTATATGTCCAGACAGAGCTGAACTAATGACATGAGCAGTGTCAGAACACAACGTTCATCTTTCGTTTATCAGATCAGATGAAGGCATTTAGGTATCAACCTGAAGAACGCAGATTTCCCAGCATTCAGCACTCACTCTCACACTGAGCAGGGCTCCATGGTGTCTGTCTGGCCGTTTTCCCAGAATGCTGCTTCACTCCTGTTTTATAAACCTCCTCTTTCACTCTCTTTAATTGTCTGTCTGTCTGTCTGTCTCTTTCGTATACCTCTGTTCATCGGTTCATTCTGTTGATTTGAGACGTGTGTGTGGATGTTTGTGCATTCAGATATACGCATATATATATGTGTATAGTTTATTTTGTAGTTTATGCATTTTGCGATGGAGAATTGATTAAAAACAGTCGCGCTCAGTTTTTTCGCACTTTTAATCCAGACAGCATATGGTCTGATACTGTAAATCTCCATTAAACCCATTGTTGAAGAAGCTTTACACTCACTGGGCCTATAACAGTGTGTGTTTTTTGAGACATGCTCCATCTGTAGGCGGTGCTCATTAGTTCAGTTTATTATTCTGGGATGTGATGAATCCAGAAACTGAGAGGTGCTGCTTTAGTTCCTCAGACTGATCCAGATGAAATCACTAGCTGAACAAGAGAAGAACAGAAACAAAAGCACTTCATTTTATGACAAAGGCCAGACTGGTTTTGCATAGCCAGATTTAGACTAACAGCATAAAGTCGTATTTAGGCCAGGAACGCCTACTTCTGACTGACATGCACAGCGACCAACCACAGTTAGTTTTGCTTTGTCTCTATATGCCGTTTATGAGCGGGTTTATCTGAAATTGATGCCTGGAAGTTGCAGTGAATTTGGCCGGTGCTCACAGTTCTTTTTCTAAAATAATTATTTTATTATTTTCATTTAATTTTATTGTATTGCATTTATATTATTTTATTTATTTTATGTTTTTAATTTAACTTGTTTATTTTTATTTTTATGTTTTTGTTATTTCATTTTATATTCTTTATATATATTTATTATTATATTCATAACAAAAGAGCTATAATGTCAGTGCATTTGCTATTGTTCAAGATCAGTTGCTTTCTGTTTTTTGTTCTGTTTTTGATCCATGATGGGAAACAAGTCTGCCTTTATCTTCTGTGTGTGTGTGTGTGTGTGTGTGAAGCATAAATGATTCAAATCCTCTCTGAAGCAGTGCAGTATTGTTCAGTCTCGTCTCTTTCATCTGTTCATCAGGTCTTTTTTTCCTCTCTGTTATTTATTTTCTTTTTCTTCTTTCTTTTTCTTCATGCTCTTTTAAAACAGCTAGAGGTCAACTTCCTCTTTGAGAACAGGTTGACTTCCTCTGGATGAAATGGTAAAGACTGACTCCAGATCAGCTGTGAGTTTAGATTTCTGTTTGTAATGGGTCATGGCAACCAGAAGAATTAGATAATCACTGAACCATTTCCAGTCACATTTTGTGTGTGTGAATTGTCACGTTCATCTGTTTTTAAAAAACTGAGAGGGTCAATACAGGTTAAGCACACTAAGAAATGGTAAAATGAGAAGTATACCTTCTCATGAATGTGTGTTTGTGAAAGCGTACTCTAAAGTCTTGATCACTATGCTGGACACAACTGGACTGCTTCACCACTGACTGACTGACTGTGTGGTTTTGTACCCATAATGCTTTCTATAGGGTTTTATTCGCACGCTGCATGCCTGCATTCCTTATTCAGCCAAGATTCTCAGCGATGAATACTGATCACATTCACACTCTTTCATTCATTCACTTGTTTTCTCACTCTTTCTTTTCTCACTCTTTCTGTCCGGCCTGATCACGAAACTAAAGTCTGAACAAGAAATAAATAATAAAATAATAATAATAAAAAAATACAGTTAGCAATTTTTTTAGGAATATTCTAAATAAAATTGTTACATTTAATATATTTATATTGTAAATGTTAAATATTTATAAAATTCATTTATTAAATTTAAATTTAAAAATTTAAAACCGCCAAAAGTACGGTTTAATCTCAGGAATATTCTAAATATTCTCAAATAAATAGGTCAGTGTTTTGAAAAAGTGTCACAGAACCACAACATTTACACTCTTCAGGATGTCAGATGCCACATGATTTGTAGTTGAGTCTGCACATTTAACAAACTAAGTATTTTACATTTTTCATAGGAACCATATACACTCTGCTATTCAAATGCAGTAAAATATTCAACAAGAACCCTCTATAGTCCAGTGGTAAAGGCATGCTTGTCTTGTGCTATTTTACTGATATTAATGCTCTGCTGATTATTTCTATGCAGTCTGACTCTGTGTGGTAAACAGGAAATAGAGTGGAATCTGTCATTCAGACCGATCTGACCACCTGACATTCAGTGCAGGTGTCTGTGTGTGTTCTACAAACAAGACTAGACTAAAAGTTATTAAAAGCATTACTTTTACAGGAATTACTAAGGATTGTTCTATTTTGTAATTAGTAATAAATAATTTTATTATGTCATGTTACATTTATTAATTTGGCAGTGACAAATTAGGAATATTTATATTAATTGATTATACGTTATATTGAAGAGACATTTTGAAGGATATAACACTTGAGCTTAACTGAGTGTTTATAGACATTTAAAGACCCCCTGTTGTGAAAATCAAGCTTTTAATGTTGTTTATATGTCTATGTGGTGTTTTTAATAAAACAAACCTTGTGCAAATTCATAAGTCAACACCAATGCTGAGTATTTTCTCCTTAAACCTGCAGTGAACCAGAGAGACTCAAAAACACGGTTTGAAATCGCTGGTGTTTCTGAGGTCACAAACTCCCTTGTAACCAATCACATCAACGTGAGGGCGGGCTTTAGCATGTCATTAACTATTCTCTGAAGCAGGGGAGTCCATGTGCCAGTGCATGTACATGTAGCAATATAGCGGGTGGATTATGGATATGATGTATATTATGATGTTATGATGAACTATATGACGTTCTGTGATGTTCAAAGCGTTTCTAAGGATGCTGATTTTCAGAAGGCAGCTGTCTGACTCTGAGATGGTGAACAGGAACATGGTTTGTGTAGCATTAGCAACACATTATTAGCTGTTGTCAAGCCAAAGGCTAATCATATTAATTACCGTTATGTGTCTGACGTTGTAGAGTGATACATAAAATGCATTACCATTCTAATACGTCGACTAAACGATCCTGTATAATTCACTCTTCCTCTTCTTCTTCTAAAACAGTTTTTTGATTCAAACATATATAGCTGAATTAAACCAGCATTTCCACTTACCCTATTGTTTAGCGTTTACTACAGTAAAGTTGAGCGAGTGGATGTCAGAGCTGGTGTGAGTGAGTAGAGGCGGGGCTAATTTGCATATTCATAGTTCCACGTATACTAAATGAAGCAAGGGTGTATTCACAGGAATTCACTAGAAAAGATGTTTAAATATAGCATTTTGATTATCAAAGATGAGTTTTAAGGGATCAAATTATTGACTACAGGGGAACGTTTTTAGATAATGTAATTGCTCTCCGCACATATCAACCGTTTTTCACTGGCATGTCTCTTAGGCATTAAACAACAACGATATACTAAACACGGAAAAGGTTTTTCTTAGTGTTTTTCACGTACAGACCACAAAATTGTCGAAACGATCCCGGAAAAAAACAAGATGTTGTTGTTATGGTTTAACATTGAAAATGCTGAAAAGAATAATTTTAACAGTAAACTATATTGATTTAAATGCGTTAGGATAAATGCTATCTGAATATATTTACAAAAATGAATATGGTTTTGCAAGTAAATATTTATTAAAACTGGCAGCAAGGCATTAAAAAATTTCAGTCTTTCAACTGTTAAAATCTTGTCAAAAAAATGACATAGTATCACTATTTAATCACAAATAACAGTTTTTTAAAAGCCATATTAAGACATTCTGAGTAGAATAGAAGATTTTAGAAAATAAACGTGAGTGCTCTCCTTACATATCAACTGTTTCATGTTTTTCACGGGCATGTCTCTTAGTTTACACGACAACGATGCACTAAACACAGAAAAGTTTTTCCTTAGTGTTTTTCGCGTAGAGATGACAAAGTCAAAACGATCCCCGACTTAAAAACGCTGTATTATTCATGCCAGGCCAGTAGATGGCGATGTCACTTTGTAAAGAGACTACGTGCCTAAAGCCCAAACGCATCATGTATAACATCACGCTTTTCACAGATTATCTTTTTGTAGTTTACATGGAGACAATGACTATATCGTTTTCGAAAGCGTACACTTTGAAACCCGTTCAGGCCCCCAAAACACCACTGTCATGTAAATGAACGGCCACGAAACATAAAAAGTTTCACGCATTTCATGTCGCATCACGCACATGAGGAGAATCTTCACCGATTTTCTTCTTTTAAATCTCAAACCTGCACATGCTACAAGATTTGAAAATCATGGCGCATCACACGCAATGCAAGATATTCGTAAGATTACCATGCCAGATTTAGCACCTCACATGATCTCACGGGGAAGCGGATGTAAACCTAATGGATGCTGGCACTTTGCTGTAGACATTATATGAGGAGGCATTATAAAGGCAGCCGTGTTATTGCCACATTTTGACCAGCCGATCATAAATCAGCCTGAAACTCCTTTAGTCTGAGCCCGGCTTTAGGTGTTGAGGACTAGTGCATCTTTGAGCCTACATTCAGTACGAGAATAATACTGTTTACTCAAGTGGTATTGGAATTGGTGACTTGTCATTTTCACTGTACTTTTACTGAAGTATGGTTTTCAGGTACTCTTTACATCTCTGGATGCTAAACATGTTAATAATTTGGTATGTTGCATGACTGTATAAAATCGTCACGTGTTATTAAACTGATGAATGCTGGCGTCTTCAGCTGATCTCAGACCTGCATGAGAAGCAGGTCTTTATCTGTGTTGCACACTGAGCTCTTTGTGCGAGATATATTTGAGTGTTGGCCAAGCGAACACTTTCCCTGGAGTGCTGAGGCCAAGAGGAGCCGCTGAGAGAAACACACAGACGGCCTCGAGTGTGACGACACGCACAGGATACACACAGAACATGCCAATATGGCTTCCTGGCAACTCGCACACACATGCAAACGCATACATACACACAGGCACTCCTGTTTGTATTCTACAATTATTCTTATGTTCATTAATTATTAGTTATAAGATTTGTGAGTGAATTGGCTCTTGGCTGTTTCTGAGAATTTTTTACCTGAGGAAAAAGATGATGATAATCTGTCAACAATGTCTCAAATAGTTCTCATCTAATTAATATGATCTTATTAAACAGTGGCATTTTAGCATCATTTGTTATATTTTGAATGAGATTTTATTATATTTTCAGTTTTCATTTATTGGTTTTAGTCATTTTGTTATGTGCTTCTGTCATTTTTTTATTAGCTGTTTTTTAAATATTGTTTTTAATATTATCATTATTATTATTTTTACAATTTGGTTCTTATATTTATTTCAGTTTTAGTAATTTTAGTATTTTAGCATACAATTCATTTCAGTTAACTGCACAGGCAACATTTCTAATTTTAATAAAACTTAATATTTTATTTCAGCTTCATTTCATCTGACATAAAAACTATTTTTAATAGTAAGTTTTAGTTAACAATAAGAACACTGTGTTATAGCTCTTTACTCTTTCTATATGTCAACTACTGACTGAATAATACTTATTTCTCCTCAGGAATTTTAGGGAAACATCTGAGACAAAACTGAATCATAATTGAGAACTTCTCAGTCTCCTGATCCATGAGAGAGCGATTTCTGTGCATTAGCATTTTCCTGTGGGAATGTGTATTTGCTGTTATGTGTGTTAAACTCACGATAAACAAGTGATGCATTTTCTACATCTTTCTCTCTCACAGCATTTCCATGATGGACGGAAGGCACAGCAACAGATCGAAGCCAGTTGGAAACAGCTGGAGTCGGTGAGTTCAGCCAGAATCAATAATCAATCAATATTTCAGACTTATAAATAAATAATGGTAATACCATGGTACTTTGATATACAATGGCCTCCAAAAGTCTGGGAGCACCATAAGGCTTTTATTTTGCATTATTCGATACAAATTATTAAAATAAATTAAAACATTAAAATATTGTTTAATATTAAAATGTAATTAATTAATTTGAAAATTTAAATAATAATAATACTGTTATTATATTATCTATTTTTGTATTTTTATTTTAATAAAACTAACATTATTAAACACAACATATTAAAAACCAATTAAATTGTTCAAATGTTCAAATTAAACTGAATAATAAATTGTAAAATAAAAATATTATAGTATTAATATTGTATTTATTAATGTAATTTTACATTTAATTAAACTTAAGTTGTATACCATGCTATTATAATATTAATGTTGTATTTATTCTTGTAATTTTAAATTTTAATTAAACTTGCATTATTCAATACAACATTTAAATACAAATTAAAATATATAGTATTTATTTTGCAATTATTCTTGCATTTTTCAATAAATTTTAATACAAATTACATTTTAAATGTATTTTAATATGTTTAAATTTTAAAATTAAAATATTATAATATTAATATTGTATTCATTTTTAATTAATATTTAAGCTGTATACTATGCAACTGAAAGATTTCCATATACACTTTTATCATGCTATACTTCAAAGTATTTCAGTGAATGCCATGGTATTATCATAGTAGGTGTCCAAAAAAGATAACCATGGTAATTGTTTTGTTAGTGAAGTAATCTGAACTGTGTGTGTGAGTGTGTGAGTGTGTGAGTGTGTGAGTGTGTGAGTGTGAGTGTGAGTGTGAGTGTGAGTGTGAGTGTGAGTGTGAGTGTGAGTGTGAGTGTGTGTGTGTGTGTGTGTGTGTGTGTGTGTGTGTGTGTGTGTGTGAGTGAGTGAGTGTGTGAGAGCGAGTGTGTGTGTGTAAGTGTATGTGTGTGTGTGTGTGTGAGAGTGAGAGCGAGTGTGTGTCAGAGTTATCAGAGGGACGTCACACACACTGAACCAGACAGGATATATCACGACATTCCTCTGTACACCCACTGTCTGCAGAGTGTGTGGCGTTTGAGATGGATTGTGTCGATGTTAGACGTCTTCTGGCTGTGTTTGTTGATTCAGTGTGTGTGTGAGAGAGAAGAGAGCACTGCCTGTGTGTGTCAGTGTATAAGAATGATCTCATTGTGTGTGTTTGCGTGATTGGGTGATTCAGTGGTCAGTGTGGACACAAATGTTGATTGTCCCTTCAAATAAATGAGTGCAAGAGAGAGATGAAGGATAAACAATGTGATATTGGATGAACGTTTATTGTACGGCAGAACTTCACACATCTGTTTGGTGCTAATTAAAATGTGAATGTTCTGCATTAGAACATCTGTAAGAACATTCATCTAGGTCTATGCATGTTTTAACGTGTGTGTGTGTGTGTGTGTGTGTGTGCAGTGTAAGAGGAAGTTTGAGCGGGATTGTAAAGAAGCAGATCGAGCCCAGCAGTACTTTGAGAAGATGGATGCTGACATCAATGTGACGAAAGCAGATGTGGAGAAGGTAAGAGTGTGTGTGTGTGTGTGTGTGTGTGTGTGTGTGTGTGTTTGCAGACCTGATGAAAACTGCATAACTATGTAGAAGAAAACCACCAAAAAATGATCATACCCAAATTCCTAGTAAATCTATCTATCTATCTATCTATCTATCTATCTATCTATCTATCTATCTATCTATCTATCTATCTATCTATCTATCTATCTATCTATCTATCTATCTATCTATCTATCTATCTATCTGTCTGTCTATCTGTCTGTCTGTCTGTCTGTCTGTCTGTCTGTCTGTCTGTCTGTCTATCATTTTATTCGTCCATCATCCATCCACCCATCCGTCTATCTATCTGTCATATAGTTCTACATATTTATCTATATGCTTACTCAGAAAGATAGATGGATGGATGGATAAAATGAATGATAGATAGATAGATAGATAGATAGATAGATAGATAGATAGATAGATAGATAGATAGATAGATAGATAGATAGATAGATAGATAGATAGATAGATAGATAGATAGATAGATAGATAGATAGATAGATAGATAGACTTGTAATACATCTGATCATGATGTCATTGGTGTCATCACCTCACTTTGTGTTATTTAGTTTTAGTTTGGTTTATATAAAATGACAAAGTGATACATCTCCAGTGATTCACATGTGTCACGTGTGTTTTTTCCCTTCACTTCATCTTAACACGTCCCTCGCTGTCTCACACTGCTGCCGTGGCGCTGTGTGGAAACTTGCCTGTGTGTGTGTGTGGGACTGTGGAGTCTCACAGGACAGGCAACATCACCTACGTTTTTGAAGAGCCTTACTCATTTTGAATCTTTCTTTGTTCCAGAGTGTGTGCTCGGCAGATGTCTGTATGATAGCTTGTATAGAACAAAGAGAAATTTCCAAAGTATTCAGAGGTGGAAAAGAGCGCCTGCTTCCAGGAGTCCAGAATCTAGAGTGTTATTGTCATTTAACGGTCAGATACTGAGAAAGTCAAGAGTGTCCGAAAAAGTCAAACTTGCAGATCTCATTTTTGATAAAAAAGGACCTATTAGGTTTACATTTTCAACTTTTTAGTGTGTAATGTTGAGGTTTGAGCATGAAAAAGGTCTGCAAAGTCACGAAACACAAAGTCACTCCAAAGGGAGTTATTCTCTATCAGTGCACACGGTTTCTTTTATTAATTTCAGAATGCTAAATAACCATATTTAGAGTTAAACATGCAACATAATGAGGTCGTTTGACATCAATATGGCATATTACAGTTTGAAAGTTACTATATGATAGATGCAGCTACAATTGAATAATTATGCAGAGTTTTTTGTGCAGTGTGCATTAAGCAGTGTGCTTGTATTTCATACTGAATGCAGGCGGTATGTCTGTGTGTTCAAGGGTTGTGGGTTTTTGATGCATCCTGTTTGACTTTGATGTGTTGTCGAGCAGTTTGTTTCGGATATGTCGCTGTCATGATACGGTGTAGATTTAAGTACTAACTCATTATTAATCTAAGATAACTAATGTATATCTGTGTTTTTTTAATTTTTTTTATATCATGCCTTAAAGCGATGTTACCTTAAGGTAGGTGCACCGTAGCAGGTCTGTGTGTGTGCGTGTGTGTCTGTGTGTCGGACACCATTGCTTCCTTGTCCAGCCATGGCCACGCCCCCACACGACACACCTGCTAAACGGCCACCCAATCACAGGCTTGATTAAAGTTTGTCTGCGCTGCTACCCCACCAGTCACATCGCTCCAGGCATGAATATTTAAAATCTCAAAGCTTCCTGTTCTGCTGGCCCATTTATAAATGTCAGCTCCCCATATTGCAGTTTATTAAGATGTTTTCTGTGTGTTTGGGAATCATCGGTATCTGGTCGTCTTGCAATGTGTCCACATGAGTTTTACAAAATATTTAACATGATTACTTTTCATATAATATAATACCATATAATATAACATGTATTTTATTTCATTAAAAAAAAAAAAAAATTATATTTGTAATATATAATTAATATTAATAAATCTAAATATTATTTATTTTATATGTACTTGTATGTGTGTTATGCATTTTATTTTTAGGTTTTTATTATTATTTTAGGTATTTTTATTTTTATATTTTTATTAATATTTAATACATATTAATTAATTTAAATTGAATTACAAAATAATAATTTAAATATATCATATCACTCAGTGCTTGTGCATTGCAATATTTTTCTTAAATATAAGAATATTCAAATGTAAGAATATTGCATTTAAATGATATTTTTATATACATCTTAATAATAAATAATAATAATATAAATAGAAAATATAATAAATAATAATAAATATTATAGCTGTAATATAATAATTATATATATAATTTATAACACAACATTATTTGTTTGTTTTATATATTTGTACATTTTATATTATAAATATTATATATCAATATTTGAATTCAATAGCCTTACATTTGAATTGTCTTATATAAGAAAACATATTATAATGCAAAAGGAGTGAGTGATTTGACACATTTTAAAAAATGGTCTAATTACATTAATACATCTGTAAAAACATTTGATTTATTTTGATACATTTCTAGTGAGAGCTGGAATGTAATTTTAGGGGATATTTTCTGAACTTCCCATCTTCTTATGCACTTGTCTTCTGCTGCTGAGCTGGTGGTGGAGTCTGAGTGTTTCCATGGCAACACTGAACCTCAGGTTAACCAGCATGATTTCCTGGAATTGGATCAGGAAGTGGTTAACATGACACTGCTTTCTCTGTATCGTTCTCTCGCCTAAACGATGTGCATTAAAATGCATCTGTATACTTTAGAGTGGCATTTCTTTCAGCAGACAAACTGATGCTTTTTTTTCAACCCACAAGAGCTCTTGAGCAATGGGTGTTTATATAGTGTCATTTTTATTTTATCTTTTCACTCTTATGTCATAGCTGCCTACAGTAAGTCTGAGTTAGTTATAAATACATCTATGCTAAAGATGATTGCACTCTGATGTGTGAGTCGTGTGGGAGTGAGGAATCATTTAAATGAATGTGTATTTTGAGGTTTGTATGTGCATATATATGTATGTGTGTAAGTTTAGGGGAAGTCAATAAGACTCTGCGGCTTTTTGTTGATTTTGCATCATCCCACTGGTTAGCCCCGCCCACCGTGAAATCTCATTGGTCAAAAATCCCATTCCGCATAACTGTATATTAAAGGAGTAGTTCACTTTAAAATGAAAATTACCCCATGATTTACTCACCCTCAAGACATCCTAGGTGTATATGACACAATCAAAGTCATGTTAATAAATATCCTGACGTGTCCAAGCTTTATAATGGCAGTGACGGGGGGTGCATTGAGTTTGAAGCTCAAAAAAGTAAACGTAGGGGAGAGCGAGGCATAACCTTTTTCTGTAAATCCACACATTTCACACATGCCTAGTACAATGATGTGGTTTTGTTTCATTAATACAGTGTATACTTTTTTCTTGATTTACCCCGAAAGAATGGAAGTGAAATTCAGTGTGCCCCACAGGTGGGGTACACTGAAACATGTGAGGGGCACAATGTAACATGACCATATGACAGCTTAAAATGTTATCTGATCAAATAGAAAAAATATCCAAGACAAACTAAAATATTTTGCAGTAAGTGTAACGCCTCTCGCAGTTCAAAACGCTTGCGCTATGTCCGACGTCATGCGTCACACCAGTTACTCTTTTTCCGTAAGCTTGAGGCTTGAGAACGAGTAAATCTAGGGATCATTTTCATTTTAAAGTGAACTACTTTAAACATCAGATATGTTCTAATTGGTTATGACTCGAGAAAACCCTATGAATGGATTCATTTTAATGGGAATGTTTTGTTGCAAAGACGTAGGAAATCACAAAGATTTAGTTGTGTCCCAAATGACGCACTATACACTATTTACTTGTACACTATGTACTTAAGCACTGTGTACTCATCTGTATGGTGTATGAACTTTATAAGGTCATTCACCGTCTGAAGCCCCTCCCCCTGTGCTACGCAATTAAAGCTGCGACAGTTGAGTGCATGAAGTGCCCAACATTCCACTTTTTTTATTTATTCTTAATTCTTTTCAGTTCTTTATCCAAGTATTAAAAGTTTATTTATTCTATTTGGAACTAGAACACGCTACTTGCACTATTTATACTACAAAACAGCATAGAATACTGTAGTATCACGCACCGTGTGTTTATGTATGTGGCTTTTAATAATATTGCAATGCATAATCAATATTATTTCATTCTCTCTCTCTCTCAGGCACGGCAGCAGGCTCAGATGAGACACCAGATGGCTTCTGACAGCAAGAACGAATATTCCTCATACCTGCAGAAGTTCAACCAGGAACAGAACGAACATTATTACACCATCATCCCTAACATTTTCCAGGTGCACACACACACATAGAAAAATCCACTGGGAATGAATTACGGCTACTGTTTTTTGAATTCACTAAATTATGCAAATTAGTTAACCGTGTAAACACGCCCCAAAAAGCTGAATGCAATTTGCATAATGCAATTCCTGATCTTTTAGCTCTCTACTCAGAAATACACACACTAACTCTTTACCTCTGTGTGTGTGTGTTGCGAGCAGAAGATCCAGGCGATGGAGGAAAAGAGGATAGAGCGAATGGGCGAGTCGCTGAAAACGTTTGCCGAGGTCGACCGACAGATTCTGCCCATCATCGGGAAATGCCTGGATGGAATGACACAAGCGGCCGAGTCCATTGAACCCAAGAATGTTAGTAACACACTCATGCAGCCTCAGTCATGACCGGGTCTAGCGCCTCCTTCTGTCTGAAATATCTCTTGCATGGGCTGCTGCACGTGGTACAGTTTTAATCGAAGAGGAAATGCAGAAAATCATTCACATCATACAGTCATACACTGCCGTTCAGAAGTTTGGGGTCTGTGAGATTGTTTTTCATAGAAGTCTCTTCTGCTCACCAAGGCTGCATTTATTTGGTCAAAAATACAGTAAAAACAGGAATATTATGAAATATTATTACGGTTCAAAATAACTGTTTTCTGTTTGAATATATTTTAAAGTGTAATGTATTCCTGTGATCAGAGCTGATTTTTCAGCATCATTCCTCCAGTCTTCAGTGTCACATGACCCTTCAGAAATCATTCTGATATGAGGATTTGCAGCTCAGGAAACATTTATTATTATTATCAATGTTGAAAATAGTATTTTTGTGTGAAAACTTATTTTCTTTGACGTATAGAAAGATAAAAAGAACAGCATTTATTTGAAATAGAAGTATTTTGTAACAATATAAATGTCTTTTTTTTTTTTTTTATCAATCTACTCTAAATACAATTATGAATTGAGTATTCATTTTTTTAAACTCTTACAGACCCCAAACTTTTGAACGATAATGTAGCTCACATTTAATTTTTGCAATCCATGTTATTTCATTTAAAATTATCTATATTAAAATTGTGGAAATGCATATTTTCAATAGCTTAACATTGAAATAAAAATATAAATAGTAGTGACATCCAAGTATGACATCCAGGTATGCCAGAGTAGGACATATTGAAGGGTTTGTATTATAGCTTTATTATCATTTGAGCCAAATTAAATATGTTGTCTGCTCCAAATGAGGACTCTGATAGCTTTCCTGTAGCTCAAACAATAAGAGCGTGGCGCTAGCAATGCCAAGGTCATGGGTTCGATTCCCAGGGAAAGCAAGAATGGACATGTACCTTGTACCTGTACCTTGAATGCAATGTGAGTCGCTTTGGATAAAAGCATCTGCCAAATGCATAAATGTAAATTATATAGTCCAGAATCTCTAAAATGTTTTGTATGTGTATTTACTGTGTTTTTAATTGATTACTGAAATTCCAGTTGCAGAAATTATGTTTTTATCTATAGATGTAATAGTCTGCAGATGATACTGCTAATGGCCGTTGTCTCTGACAATAGCTTTTTAGGACAAAACGTCTCCAGAAATGACCTAAATCTGAGAAAACTTCCTTTTAGAAGCATCCTCAAAAAGGATCTGACATATTTCTTTCTGTTAAATGCTCCGTCAGAGCTTTCATCTCTGTGTAAGCTCCAAGAGTGTATGTTTAAGTCCATTCTTTTTCCATCCAAAGTTGTGAATTTAACTTGTATTCGAAATTGGAATATTGCATAAAAAGTTTGTGAATAAAGTAGTTTCCATTCCATGTGTTCAAGAAAACAAAGTCGTCAGTTCCTGGGAAACTGAAATTCTGAACCATTTTTCATAAAAATGGAAGCGTTTGCAATCAGGGAAGCCACTGTGGCTCTTTTTCGTACATCATAAATTACTTGTGCCTTAGAGCGTGCAAGCAAAACACAATAATACATGCTGTCGTGTAATCTTGCATTCGAATGCCTGGTGTTTGCGAAGACAATTATGCGAGACACTTCAGGGAGGTCATTATACAAAATAATTTTGATTTTGACAGAGGGCCCTATTTTAACAATCTGAGCGCATGGCGCAAGTGCGTGTCCAAATCCACTTTTACTAGTTTAACGATGGAAAAAACAGATCCAAATGGGTTGTACCTAGTGTCTTAATGAGTAATGGGTGTGTTTTGTGCGTAAACGTTCAATAAACCAATCAAGAGTCTCATCTCCCATTCCCTTTAAAAGCCAGTTGCGCTCGCACCATGGCGGATTCACTATTTACATGACGGAATTTGCAAGTGGAAAGCCTGAACGCTTCTCCAGAGAGGAATCCTTTTATTTTTAATATTTAAAAATGTTTGTGTGCTGCTGTGCGTCCCTGTGTGTTTAAAAGGCAGAGTTGTGTTGTGCACCTGCCTAACACACGCATTGCACTGGGTGTATGATAGGGCCCAGAATCTGGCTCAGGCATTTCAGAATGAGCAAACCAACATTTGAGATGCTGTGCAATGTGATTGGTCCACTGGTTACTCCAGTTATCCAATCACAAAGTCACACAAAGTTTTTTTTCTGCATTGAGGGTTCAATTCAGTAAATGCTTCTATTGTAGTTTATCCGCATGTCTTCTTATTAGATAAAAAAGGGGCGTAATTAAGAATATTCAAACTGACGTCAACAGAGAAGGAACGACATCCCAGAGCGGAAGCAAATTTTTAGATTTTGATTGAAGATTACCACACAACAAACATGGACGGATTAACACGCACGGTTAACCAGAAGACTAGTAATGTGCACTAACAAAGTAAATAGGGTCAATTTAGTATGTGCATCTTGGCATTTCCATCCAGCGTTTTTTTAGGAGTATAACTAATAATATTTTTATTTTTCTCTCTTTTTCTGCATAAGATTGTGGACTATAGCTATCTAGGCTATTCTCCAGAAATGACTTAAATCTGACCACCTCCTTTTAGAGGCACCCTCAACCTTAAAGGTGCAGAGTGTACATTTTAGCGGCATCTAGTGGTGAGGTTGTGAATTGCAACCGCCCACTGCTCACCCCTCCCTTTCGAAGCACATAGAAAAGCTACGGTGGCCGACACAGGACAAAAGTGTCATCATCGGAGAGAGCAGAGAGTGACTAGCGCTCTATAGAGCAGTTTGTCCGTTTAGGGCTACTGTAGAAACATGGCGGTGCAAAAAGACAACTTTTCACTGTAAGGGGACCCGCGGTGAATGTAGATAGAAATGACTCATTCTAAGGTAATAAAAACATAACGGTACATTATGTAAGGTCTTTATACACCACTGAAAACATAGTTATGTATGTTATATTGCATTTCTTTTTCAATAGAGCCTTATAAATATTACACACGGCACCTTTAAAAAAGAAAAAAAGTCAAAATATATATTTTTGGGAAAGGTTTATTTTATAGCAATACTAATTATCATATTTTTAGCATTATAAATCAATGTTAAGCCCCCATTGAGAGACTCTCTGCGCTCTCTTTCTCCTGCAGGACACTTCTATGGTCATAGAGTCGTATAAGTCTGGCTTTGAGCCTCCTGGCGATGTGGAGTTTGAAGACTACGGTCAGGCGATGAAGAGGACGGTGTCTGAGACCAGCCTCAATAACTCGCGCTCGGACAACAAAGCCGAGCGTTCCAGCAAGGGCAAGAGCAAAACTCTATGGCCTTTCATTAAGAAAAACAAGGTAAAACACACAGTCACTGCATTCGCTCGCAGTTACTTCGATTTGACAGAAGTACTACATTTAAATAAATATGAACGCAAAAATAGAGACAGACTGATCTGAAAGCTCATAAGAAAGATTGTTTCATGTGTTTATGTGAGCTTTGTTTTTAGTTTGTGCTGGTTATTTTCATTTGTGTAGGTTGTTTGTATTTGTCTGGTATTACCGTAGTACTTGTAGATGCTGTTATTCGTTTGCCACCATCGTTCTCCTCTCCTTTCCCTTCCCTGCACGAAAATACAAACGTTTCACGTTCATCCTGATGCTCCACCGATAACGTACTAATGCACCGGCCCGAGAGGCCTCACCTTTGACCTTTGACATTGCAGACAATCGTAACCCTAAACCCTTATTCCTTTCAAACCAAGAGTAATTTCCTTCTTTGGCCACTCATCGTTGCTGTTCTCATGGTAACCACATTCTTCTTCCCTCTCCTCGTCTTCCTCTGTCTTCTTGTGACCTTTGACATTTGTGTCAAAGGCTCCACTCTTACTGAGCATGCTCAGTCCAAACCCCGCCTAACCTCGCAGGACCAGGATGTGAGCATTAACACTGTGGTACATATATTTTATGAGGTGTGTCTGTATGGCTATGGGCAGAATGGAAAACTACTGTATTGCATATTTTATACTGTGCTGTATAATATTGTATACTGCCTACTATTTTTTTAGTACTGTTTAAATGTTTGGTGTCGGTAGGATTAAAAAAAAAAAAATTAGGAAATGTGTACTTCTAACCAGCAAGGATGCATCAAATTGATCAAGAGTGACAGTAAATGAATTTATATTGTTACAAAAGATTTCTATTTCAAATAAATAAAGTTCTTTTGAACTCTTGAGAATCCTGAAGTAGCACAACTGTTCACAACATTGATAATAATAATTAGAAATGTTTCTTAAACAAATTATAATCATATCAATTATATCAAAATACAAATCATATCAGAATGATTTCTGAAGGATCATGTGACACTCGAGTAATGATGCTGAAAATACAGCTTTGATCACAGGAATAAATTACATTTTAACATATTTATTCACATAAAAAAACAGTTATTTGTTAGTTGTAATAATATTTTACAATATTATTGTTTTTACTGTATTTTTGATCAAATAAATGCAGCCTTGGTGAGCAGAAGAGATTACCGACCCCAAACTTTTGAACTATAGTGTATTTCTCAATAAATGTGTATGTTCATGTGAAACATTATGCATTGATACAGTAGTAAGCAAAGCATATGGCTTGTCACATGATCTCATCACATCATGTTTAATTTGGCAATGGCGCCCAGTTGTTATATTGGAAATAAATATGATTATTTTACATGTTTAGTCTACTTTTGGCAGATATTGAGTTTGGCATCACTAACAGTTCTATTAATTCACACTGAAAAATGAACTTTAGTGCATTGCATTATGGGATATTGTTCTCTATGTATTGTGCTTTGTTGTATACTGCACATTTTGGCAAAGGAAGTAGGCCATCTGAGTACTGGATTTGCATATTGCCCATAGTATTAGTATGTAGAACGCTGTTCCAATCATAGCCTATGTTTGTCAGTTCACGTCTATTCTGTGTGTTTTGTGTGTGTCATGTCTGTTTGGTCAGAAATAACACAAAGCTCTTTTCTTAGGAAGTACATTCATGGTCACCTAGCTAAACGCACAAACATCTCATGCAAAACTGTATCAGATTAATGGTGTTTATACATGAATGCATATTGAAAGCAGATGATGTGACAACATTAGATTGCTCTAGAGGGTTAGCAGTTGAATGCATGTTGGTAAAGATTACAGCAATATTCTGGGTTCAGGCTCTGTTGGCAGCATCTGTCGATTACCACAGGAAATTATCTCAACTCGGTTTGTAAAAACAAGCAGAAATAGTGTATACAGTAATACACTTACAAAGTCTATATGCTCTAAATGTTATTCTTAACTAAAAATAATTAAAAAAGTAGAAAACTGAAATAAAATATAAATATTAGACTTAACTTAAGTTTTGGCAACTAACAGAAATTAAATAAGTACTAAAATTACTACAATTAAATTATAGTAGAAATAAATTAATGCTAAATAGTTGAAAAAAGACAAAAACACAAGACTACATTCAGACTGCAGGTAAATGTGACCCAAATATGATTTTTTTGAATCTGTTTTTGTCATGACAGTGTGAACAGCACAAATCTGATCTTTTCGATTCCAATTTGTGCCACCTCCATATGTGGTCCTAAATCCAATACATATCAGATGCGACTTTTATGCTACTCTAGAGCACAGAGTGCTCAAAATTATTAATTGGTTTTAGTAGGATAAACTTAAATTAAACAAATTAGTTTTATGAGTATCGTAAATATAAACTGAATATATAAAATGAGCAATAAATTGGAATTGAGCACTAAGTTTTGCAGTGTAAACGTGGCCTAAATTACTAAAAGGTAAACTAAAACTATAATGAAAACAAAAGCTTTTTAAAAAATATTAAATAGTATATAAATACTACTAAAATGGCAAGACATTCTGATCTTATCAAAGCAAAATATATGCAGCTCATATTTATGTTGAAGCGATTACATTATTTTGTACAAAAGCTGAGCTGTAAAGCTGACCTTTTAGTGGTGGAGCTACTGGTTATGCAACACATTGCTGCATGGACTTCCATTGTAAGTGCATTACTGTACATATAATTTTTGTCATAATTATTTCCTGTGGTATTCAGTAATCTTGTGTGGATTTAGATTTATCCCGATTTTCCTAATGCATAAAGGCCATGACACACCAAGTGGACCAATGTCAGGCCGCCGGGGAGCGTTTTCGGGCTAGATTTTTTCGTTGTGGCTCTAGTCGGGCTCACATCTGTGACAGTTCGGTTGAATCAGCATGTTGAATCGGCATATGGGCCGTCGGTGAGAGAGATCGCTCTGATTGGTTGTTCAGTTTAGCGAGCAAGTCAGTGCACCAGAAAAGCGAAAGTGATGAAGACTGCTCTAATTTTACATCATTCCAGTGTGCAAATGTTTTCATAACAACATGAGCCGTCTGGAATGAAGATAGTGATCAGCATGATTGATATTCAAAATGGTAAAAGCGCTGCTTTGTTTACGGTTTGTATATGGTCCTAGCTTTTGTTTTCCAGACGAGAGGCGACAACACAGTCGGCTTTAGATGTCAACTTGGTGTGTCACGCACGGCCTTAAAGACAGATTTAGGTTTTCTAGTCTGTTGGGAACTGAACAGTTAATGTGAGCTCTCCCAGAATGAACGTTCATTAATTTCTCCATTACGCTTTAGGAATCTTGCTAATAAGAAAGCGAGAGAGAAAAAGAGCAAATGGTTGACCTGAAATCAGTTTTTTTGTACTTTAAAGCAGTGTGTGTGTGTGTGTGTGCTGTGCATGCAACGTTTGTTAAAGGGACAGTTCAGCCAAAAATTAAAATGCTGTCATCATTTACTCACCCTCATTGACTTACTTTCTTCCATGGAACACAAAAAGTGGAAATGTCAGGAGTATTCACAATGATCTTTCCCATACAATGAAAATGTACAGTGACCATGGCTGTCAAGCTCCAAAAAGCCGAGAAATTCTCTAACCTCATGCCACAGTTTTCCAGCTCTTCAGAAACCAATCGAATGCAGATGTTACTGGGGGAAGATAGTTATATTTTTCAGTTTCACATCCTCAGAAACCAACTATTGTCTACATCAATAAATCAAAGACACATATTTTCTTGTTATTACTTGTTTTGTGTATAATGCTTTGAAAATACTGTATATAAACACAATTGATGAAAATGCACAAGATTAATAATAATAAACATTTATTTGTATAGCACTTTTCATACATGGAATGCAACCCAAAGTGCTTCACAAGCATAAAAACAAATAATGGGAATACAATTTCATACAGTCAATATAAAAATATTCAAAAACAACTGTAAAAGGTTCTCAATGTAAAATAAAGAAATTGGCAATACATTTTCACCTCAATATCAATATAAATAAAACATAAAAAACAACTATAAGAGAATCAGAAGGTAAAATGAAAACATAAAACAGAAACTTCACACAATATTATTATACTGATAAGAATCCTTAATCGACTGAATAACAACTTTAAGTCTTCTTTTCCACATAAATCTGTTGTGTGGCTTTAAAAGACTTGGGAAATAGTCATATGTACAACATTTACATTAATGTTTGCCATGTTTTAGGCTTGACAACCCATGGTCCCTATCCACTTTCATTATATTGAGAAAGCAGCATAAACATCCCCTTCTGTGTTCCAGGGAAGAACGGAAGCCCTTGAAATGATGTCAGACTGTTGATTTTTGGGTGAACTGTCCCTTTAAATGGTTCTGCAGTGATTTGACCCCTGCATGTGACCCCTGATGTACCGAAGCGAGTTTAACGCACTAACTCTCTCGCTCACAGGTTTAATAACACCACAGCTGCAGTGTGTTTCTTTCAGTTGCCATTTGTTTTACGTTCTGTTTTATTTTTTGTTTTCCTTTGTTCTATTAATTGATTAATTGATTAATTCGTTGCTTTAGTTCTGTAACATTTTTGGGTCCTTATTTCTCTTGTTTTGTGTTCCCCCTCCTTTTTTGTTTACCTCTTTCTGGATCGATTTCGTCCCCACCCGCTCTCTCTCTCTCTCTCTCTCTTTCTCTCTCTCTCTCTCTCTCTCTCTGTAAATCTCTCTCACTCACTGTTCGCTGCTCTGTGGCACGTGTCTTACCGATAGCTTATGTCCCTGTTAACATCCCCCGTACCTCGCCAGCCCCCCCCTGACCCTCCCTCACCTTCTGCTGTGACCCCTGACCCCTGCCCCGCTCCCCAGACCCCCAAACAGTCCAAGGAGCCCCTGTCCCACCGATTCAACGACCTCATGACCTCCAAGCCCAAAATGCACTGCCTCAGGAGTCTCCGGCGAGGGGTAAGTATCCGTGCATGCTGGCGTTCCACGTCTTCCACATCTGTGTGTTCATGTAAGTGCGTGTGCGCCGCTCTTTGCCTGTGTCATCTCCTGTGCTGTCATTTCAGTGTATGTTTGCATAATGAAAAAAAGGAGCCGAATGATCCTTTTAGGTGTTTTTTTTTTACATCATAATCTAAATATAAAACAACCTACTGATGTCATTATGTGACTAATGCTGCCTTTAAGTCATGACTGAGTCAATCTTAGGGGAACTTTTCTGTGCCCTAGGATGATTTTAGGATTTTAATAGGATAAAATGTTCCTTGGGATGATAATTAGGATTTTTTTTAAAGATTTTATTTATTTATTTAGCTATCATCTTAATGGATAGAATACAATGGTTATATTATTTAATTATTTTCCTAATTTTTAAGACTATTAATATCTGTAAATCTGCCAGAATTTAACTATATTTTGAATTGGTCTTCTTTTTTTTTCTTTTTTTTAGTATCCCTTCTATATTAAATTATTCAAATTCTTCTTAGATTTTTAAATTTTTCCTAAAAACCTTTTTTTTTATAACAAAGAATTGCTGCCCCAATCAGTGTCATTTTAGTGTTATTAGTATTAATATTTTGAATTCGAGTTTTATGTTTATATTTTCAGTCTTGATTTTTATTTATATATATATATATATATATATATATATATATATATATATATATATATATATATATATATATATTAGTGCTGTCAAACGATTAATCATGATTAATCGCATCCAAAATAAAAGTTTGTTTACATAATATACAATACGTGTGTGTACTGTGTATAATTATTTTGTATTGTATATATTTAAGATTTTTATATATATATATATATATATATATATATATATATATATATATATATATATATATATATATATATATATAATGACTTTAAGGCAGCATTAGATTCGAAGCAATGATGTCATAGTGTGACTCAGATTCTGGAGGTGATGATGTCATGCAGTGACAGTTTCTGGAAGCAGCAGTGGAATTGTTTATATCCTTCGGCTCCTTTTTCCTCCACCTCACGCAGCCAATGAAATCTACTCTGCCTCTCTCTCTCTCTCTCTCTCTCTGTCTCTCTCTCTCTCTCTCTCTCTCTCTCTCTCTCTCTCTCTCTCTCTCTCTCTCTCTCTCTCTCTCTCTCTCTCTCTCTCTCTCTCTCTCTCTCTCTCTCTCTCTCTCTCTCTCTCTCTCTCTTTTTTATGTTTCGTTGTTTGCGTTTATCATGGTTTCACTGTCTCACGTGCAAACGCGCAACACAACACGCAGGGGCGCCAGTCAGGAGGCCTGGAAGGGACCCTGCAGTGACAGATAAAACAAAAACGGGTGCTCAAACATAAAGGTTTATCCTGAGTCATGTACACAAGCGTTCAGAAACAATGTCTTATATTTACACACACACTGACACGTGACTTTCTGATACAATCTGACCAGATTCACCTTCCCCTCAGGAAGGCCATTCGCATGTTTCCGTGTGTGCGAGCAGAGATTCAGTCTTTTGAATGACTCTCTTAGATAACGGAGGCAAAACAACAGATAACGCAGCAAATCCCAGTTTCCCATGTGCATATCTCGGGCGTTTTTATCTTTTCACACTGCACTGAACACACATACTGTTCTCCGTTCAGCTCACAGATATACAAGGATCAATGGTCAGTGAACAGAAAAACAGAACAGATTTATGCATAAATCAGGTCACAGTGAAGACACAAATGTTTAAAAATAGAGTAATAGTGGGCAGATGGGAACATCTTAAAGCATTTTAGCTAAACATATTAAGGTCGTGGACACATTCATTCTCTCCATTTGTGCTTGTTTATAATGTATGTGTTTATGGTTGACATTATTTTATCTACACTACTGATTAAAAGTTTGGGGACTGTAAGATTTTTTTTTTTTTTTTTTTTAAAGAAATTAATACTTTTATTCATCAAGAATGCATACAATTTATCAAAAGTGACAGTAAAGACATTTATAACCTTACAAATTTCTATTTCATATAAATGCTGTTTTTTTTAAATGTGTCATGGTTTACACAAAAATATTTGTGCAGCACAACAGTTTTCAACATTGATAACAGTAAGAAATGTTTTTTGAGCAGCAAATCTGATTTCTGAAGGCTCGTGACACTGGAGGAATGATGCTGAAAATACAGCTTTGATCACAGGAATAAATTATATTTTACAATATATTCAAATTGAAAACTGTTATTTTAAATTGTAATAACATTTCACAATATTCCCGTTTTTACTGTATTTTTGATCAAATAAATGCAGCCTTGGTGAGCAGAAGAGACTTCTTTCAAAAGCATTGAAAAAGTCTTGCTAATCCCAAACTGTTGAACAGATTAGTATTAGAGCATTATTATTGAAGAAGTTGGATTTGTTTTAATAATGGTTTTTTTTGCTG
Organism: Paracanthobrama guichenoti; assembly: GCA_018749465.1. Taxonomy (NCBI): domain Eukaryota; kingdom Metazoa; phylum Chordata; class Actinopteri; order Cypriniformes; family Gobionidae; genus Paracanthobrama; species Paracanthobrama guichenoti. The sequence continues at coordinate 418,689 of JAGHMJ010002535.1, forward strand.
TCTACGCTAGAGCATGTCACATACTTATTTATGATGTAAGACCATAATAATTAGTGAATATCTTAAAGAATAATGTCAGTGTGTCTGTGAGTGTGTTACAGCAGGCGTGTGTATCTTTGAATTGTATGTGTTTGCTGGTTTATTGAAGCAAAAAGTGTGTACGTATGTGTCTTCGTCCTTGTTTGCAAAAGATTTGTATGTGTACTTTTGTGTAAAAGTGTGTTTGTTGAGTCACTGGGTTTGTGCAAGTGTGTTTGTGTCTGTTTGTATAGTTTTGCACAAGTGTGTGTTTAATTAGGGTTTATTCTTTGCTGCAGTCTGCCCAATCTCTCTATTATAATAAAGAAATCATGAAGAGGACTCTCGGTCGGCCTACGTATGCTTTCGAGGCCAGGCAATATGTCGTAAGTGTGTGAGAGGAGGCAAGAGTGTGTGTGGGTTTATTTAGATATACTAGATATACAAGTGAGCCAAATATGACGATAACCTCTTTTTTGGGGTCATATTTATTTAAAAAAATTATGAATAAATTCTTTAAATAAATAATATATTTTTGTATAAGTATGTATTATTTACATCATTTTATATTCTAAATTTATATACATTTATTCAAATGTTTTCTATTAGGATTTGGGTCCGTTTATGATAATTATTATCTTTATATTATATTATATTATATTATATTATATTATATTAAAATAATAGATGTCTATGGTATTTAGTGGTGTGTGTGTGTGCGCGCTTCAGTGATAAGATATAGAGTAAAAATACATTTAACAGACTTAACCTCATTTAGTATTTTTGTTTTGTTTAAAATAATGTAATTGCTATTGTTCAGTAATATTCAGTTACTTAATTAAATGATCTGAATTTCTTCATTAATCTATATCTGTTTGAATTCATCCCTTAAATGAGGTTAATGTCTGATATTCTGTATATTAAAATACACCTGTAATGGAAAAAAGTTACATCATCATCAAATGACTCTCTCATTGGCTCTTCTGGCTTCTGACCCCGCCTCCCATGTGCAACCCCAGCAGCCTGGCTCCGCCCCTGTGCTCTGGCAGCAAATCAGCTTGTGTGGGAGGGGTTAATTCTCGAAGTGTCATGAGTGCGACTTCTGAATGCGAGCCTAGCGCATTCACAATCAACTTTGACCCTTCCGGTGCTCGTAAACACTTTATCACACACAGATACATTCAGAATTCACCCCTTTTGGTGTCATTTTGCTGCTTCGATATTGGGTGTTTATCTCTATATGTACATCACATTCACACAAACAAGCTCGTCTGTATTCGCTGTCTATGTCCGTTATAAACACGTTGTGTACATCCTGTTGGTGCATTCATGAGCTTGAGAAGTGTTTAAACATGTTGAACCCTACGTCCTGTCCGTGCGTTTATGCATTTGTCAAAACTTCAGACAATAGCTCCATAGTTTGAGCACCCTAAAATATGAAGAGGTCCCGAGTCTTAGGAAGCTTCACAGAAAGGTTTCTCAAAATCAGAGTTTTGCTCTCAATGCCTCGTTAAAATTAGAGTAGGCAATTCATTTTATTTTTTTATTTTTTACATATTCAGTACACTTTATTCCAAGGTGCACAAAATAAATAAAATATATATTTAAAAATCAAGTAATTTATTATGAATTATATATCAAATCATACTTGATTTTTAAAATATATTTTATATTTTAATGTATTTATTTTGAATAATGTATATTTTTAAATGTGTATTTTTCATATTAAATTTTTTTAATTATATATTAATATTGTATTTTATTTGCATAGTTATTTACATGCATGCTCATTTGTTTTTATGCCAGGTATTTTCTTATGATAAATAATTTAGTAATCACAGGTGTTCATCTACTTATTGACATATTACACAGTCAAAACTAGCCTTTTATGTCACATTTACCACACTTTTACCCTTTCTCCATAAGTAGTTTTGATTTGAGATCCCTACTCAGGCACGATTACCCAGAATCCTCTCTGTTGTGATAGCCATCTCACAAACGAGCCTATCGATTGTGACTATTATCATTTTGTTTCTCTTTCTCTCTCCTCTGTCTTCTCTCTTGTACACCCATCCCTGTTGTGTTCTATTTGTTGGCTGACTATTGCTTTAGACTGATGATGTCATCCTCATGTGACCCTGTAACATTTTGTGTAATAATTGGTTCATTGGTACCTGCTGAAGTTCACTGCATCAGAAGAAAATGCCAATCAATTCCTGATGGAATAAAATCAAATTGCATCCAATTTTTTTCTCATTGTATATCCAGTTTAATTCGATTACAATACAAATACAAAATTATGCTTTTGAACTTTGTTGTATCATTGGGGTACAATATTGCTAAACATTGTAATATTATGCATAATTTAAATGATCAACTTAACCTCATATGTACATTTCAACAAATATTTAGAACATGCTGGAACATTTGAAAGGTTTAGAACCTTCTTCGCTAAGGTTGTGTGTCCACCAAAGTGTTTTAGCCAGATCTGACAGTTAACGGGCCAGTGCTGCATCGACACGAAAGTTTAAGACATGCCAATTTAAATATTCAAGGGAACTAATTTTTTTACTTGCAGCACGCAAGTGTGTGGGAAGTTTAGTGAGCGCAAATACTGAAATGAGTTTCATGTCGTCTTGCGCTTGAACGGATATATTCACTCAAAATTGTCACAAACTGCCTGTCTATCCTAGTAAACACAGTCGGTTATGGCTTGAGTGAACGTAAACAGTTGAGAGACAGTACATGTGTATCAGTATATTGGCTCCGTGCATTAGGTCTTAAAGTAACAGCAGCCTAATATTCAAAAAAAGTACAAAGGAAAAATCACTCTGTTCTTGACTGAATTAATGTTTAATTTATACAGTGAAGACTATCCAGTGTTATTTTACATTTGATTACTTTATTCAGTGTCCCTACCTGAAAACTACTCTTACTTGTTTTGTCTAATGTTTTAAATTTATATTAGATAGGCTAGTAGTTTTGGCTATGGGATCGAAATTGGAATAGTGAATTATAAATATCTGAAATTTTGGTGTCATAACTGCCTGTTTTTGCAAAAGCTAGAGATGCACAATATATCGGCCACCATATCGGTATCGGCCGATATATGTTACTTGAATCGCTTAAAATATATACGACATATATTTTAAGCGATTCAAATGATGGATTTGAATCGCTTAAAATATGATTGGAATCACTTCAAACAGGAAAATACAGTTGGATTTGGATTTAGATTTATTGGTCAGTATATCGGTTATCAGTTTTCAAATATAAAGAATTATCGGTATTGGCCAACATTTTCATATCAGTGCATCCTTAGCAAAAACAGTTTAATGTCCAATAAAAATATTTATGGCCGGTAAATTTTAAGTCACGGGCCATGTGTGACAAAAAGTTAGTTACTAGTATCTGATTTTGCAGATAGTTTGTTATAAAAATGTTGACACATTCGTTGTTGTGCTTTTTGTTGTCATCTGTCGTCATTGTACAAGCAGAATGTGGCGGTTGGTCGGTGTGGTATTAGTCCCGCACCTCCTCCACTGTGATTGGACGATTGGGTGAAAATTTATGAGTGTTGCGTTTGACCCAAAGTTGAACATTTTTCAACTCTCGGCGACCAGAAAAAAATATAAATAGATGCTATAAATAGAAATAAATGCATCCTGACCAATCATTGTTTGCCGCATTTAACAACATGTGTGCAGTGCTTCTTCACGCTGCTGCCGTTTTTAAATATGTGCCGTTCATATTGAAAACAATTGAAAAAACAGCTGGCCTTAGGAAGAATGCTTTAGTGGGCACACGGCCTGAGTGACCAAATATATTTAGTACTTGGCTTGTACTTCGCTAATGTGATATTTTCCTTGTTCATGTGCCAAAGTGAGGCTTTCAGCTAAATTTCACGTGGCTCTGCCAGCAGATATCTGTCTAATGAAAAAGCACAAAGTACTGCCGGCCAGCCAAGTGTGATTGTATGAGGTGATGTAGTGAGCTTCACTGGTGACATCATCATAACACATGAACACACCTGCATGTGTGTGTATGACGTGTACAGCGGTCTGATGTTGCTCCCTCTGATGTTTTCTCTCTTCTCTCGGTTCTTCTCTCTTTTCGCCCATGAGAAGCTCTCTCTAAAGCTGGTAAGCATGACCTCAGTAGCATATTCGTAGCGGCATGACCGTAGCATGTCCGTCGCTGTAGTAATAACACGTGGTCCTTTAACATCACTTTGTTCCTTTGTGTTCAACCCGTATCAGTATTTTGTTTAACGAAACTTTTGTTCTTTTTTATATAATTTTACCTTTGTGTGTGTTTAAGTTCAAAACCATGTTGTTGTCTCATTTATCTTTTGTTGATGTCTGTTTTTGTTTTGTTTTGTTTTGTTGCCGTGGTGACTGTCCCTCTGTGTAGCTCTCACTCAATGCCCACGTGCGGAACCTTATTGAGGTGATCTGAAACCCGTTTTTTTTTTTTGTCCTTGTGTTTGTTTAAATGTCCAGTTTTCCCTGATTTTGTCTTTATGTATTTCGACCAACTTGATTAATTTTGATTCCTAACCAGATGTGCTGAAGTGTGATTTTGTAATTTTTGTCAAAAAGTGTCATTTTGAATGTATCTTATGCCGGGTTCAGACTTCACAAAATTTTTGTCTGTTACAGTAGTCACTGTGTCAGATTACGTGATTTTTTTACTCCTAAATTCTTGTTGCGGACAAGAACCGTGTCAGACTACACGTTGCGTCCTGACCAATCATTGTTTGCCGCATTTAATGACGTGTGTGATGTCATCGACTAGCGTCTGACTTCCAGAAACAAGAACATAGACAATTAATAGAGCACAACAGTTGAGTTCCGGAAGTAAAAACTCAATTTTCTCCATAAGGAAATTGATTTTGAATGATAATTTGTAAACCTTTAAAGACAGCCCTACTGTGAGCTACGAGCTTGTTAATCCGTGCTTCTGTTGACTCCGTCAGCCTAAATTATTTCAGTTTATTTTTTTAAATAATCACATTTAACAGTGGAATTCCTGGTGAAAAACTACATTACCCATGATGCTTTACAGAAAATTACACCAATCAGCAACACGCTCCAAAATAGCTCTTTAGCTATGTCAAAATACTGAAATATTTGTGTGTACACATATATATACACTCACCTAAAGGATTATTAGGAACACCTGTTCAATTTCTCATTAATGCGATTATCTAATCAACCAATCACATGGCAGTTGCTTCAATGCATTTAGGGGTGTAGTCCTGGTCAAGACAATCTCCTGAATTCCAAACTGAATGTCAGAATGGGAAAGAAAGGTGATTTAAGCAATTTTGAGCGTGGCATGATTGTTGGTGCCAGACGGGCCGGTCTGAGTATTTCACAATCTGCTCAGTTACTGGGATTTTCACGCACAACCATTTCTAGGGTTTACAAAGAATGGTGTGAAAAGGGAAACACATCCAGTGTGCGGCAGTCCTGTGGGCGAAAATGCCTTGTTGATGCTAGAGGTCAGAGGAGAATGGGCCGACTGATTCAAGCTGATAGAAGAGCAACTTTGACTGAAATAACCACTCGTTACAACCGAGGTATGCAGCAAAGCATTTGTGAAGCCAAAACACGCACAACCATTTCTAGGGTTTACAAAGAATGGTGTGAAAAGGGAAAAACAGAGGAGGTCAGAGGAGAATGGGCCGACTGATTCAAGCTGATAGAAGAGCAACTTTGACTGAAATAACCACTCGTTACAACCGAGGTATGCAGCAAAGCATTTGTGAAGCCACAACACGCACAACCTTGAGGCGGATGAGCTACAACAGCAGAAGACCCCACTGTCATGATGAATAACAGGAAGCAAATGCAGTGCAGAATGATTTATTGTAAGATGATGGAATAAAGTCACAGAGAGATGGATCACGGGTGGCGCAGGAAATGAGATGATCAGGTGCATTGGTGAAGTGACGAGTGCGGGTGAAGACAATCCAGACGACGAACAAATCCACAAGATACCGAACAGGAAACAGGAACTCGAAGTCAGAGGACGGGAACACCAACAGGAGAGACACACACCAACGAGACATCAAACAACGATCTGACAATGGAGATGAGAAGTGAGTGAGTATATGTAGGTGAGTTAATGAGCTGCAGCAGGTGTGATGATGGGTGACAGCTGACGACGCTGATTATCCAAGTGGCTCGGAGCACGCCTACTGACACACACACACAAGACAAGCAGGAAACAATGTATTCATAAACCGTGACACCCACCGGGTACCACTCATCTCCACTACAAATAGGAAAAAGAGGCTACAATTTGCACAAGCTCACCAAAATTGGACAGTTGAAGACTGGAAAAATGTTGCCTGGTCTGATGAGCCTCGATTTCAGAATTTGGCGTAAACAGAATGAGAACATGGATCCATCATGCCTTGTTACCACTGTGCAGGCTGGTGGTGGTGTAATGGTGTGGGGGATGTTTTCTTGGCACACTTTAGGCCCCTTAGTGCCAATTGGGCATCGTTTAAATGCCACGGCCTACCTGAGCATTGTTTCTGACCATGTCCATCCCTTTATGACCACCATGTACCCATTCTCTGATGGCTACTTCCAGCAGGATAATACACCATGTCACAAAGCTCGAATCATTTCAAATTGGTTTCTTGAACATGACAATGAGTTCACTGTACTAAAATGGCCCCCACAGTCACCAGATCTCAACCCAATAGAGCATCTTTGGGATGTGGTGGAACGGGAGCTTCGTGCCCTGGATGTGCATCCCACAAATCTCCATCAACTGCAAGATGCTATCCTATCAATATGGTCCAACATTTCTAAAGAAAGCTTTCAGCACCTTGTTGAATCAATGCCACGTAGAATTAAGGCAGTTCTGAAGGCAAAAGGGGGTCAAACACAGTATTAGTATGGTGTTCCTAATAATCCTTTAGGTGAGTGTATATTGTTTGTTTACTTGCTTTTTACTTTTAACTAAGACTATTTTAAAATAGAATAAAAAATTGAATTAAAAAAATACTTCCGGAACCAACTCTGCTGTTGCACTCTATAGCAAAGGAGAATAATGAATGATTTGATAGCTTAATGCTAATTCCAGTACTCACTGGGTTGCAGAAGCTCCTCCGCTGTCATTCACCAGAACTTCATCACCAGATCTTTTTTTATCCTGGCAGTCTCGAGGAAACATCATAAAGGCAGGAGTATTTTTGCCATATCTCCATGAACCTTTCCTTCATTGCATAATTCCACCTAGCAGCACCAATACTATTGTCCCGCTTTTATTTTGCCGTGTTTGAAGAGCTTCTGTGGTCCTATTGGTCAACGTCACAGATGTGACGGAAAAAAATAAACATGCTAGTCTTTCTGTGAGGATATTGTGAAGCGTCAGAGTCGGTTGTCGTCCACTACGACACACTATATGAGATAAACGACCGATTCTTGCATCAGGACGGTCGTTGTCGTTTACGAATCACCATGACACCCTATATCAAATGGATTGTGCCAAAATTGGGCTGATATCATGTAGTCTGAACCCAGTATTAGAGATTCTTTTTAAGACGTTAGTGTAAGTTAAATGGATTGTTCACATGCCAAAAGAATATTCAGTGTTTACTTTCTCACCCTGAGTCACCCTCAACCTGTTTGACTTGATTTTTTTTCCTTGGGATGCAAAAGGAGATGCTTACTGTCACTTTCATTATATGGAAAAGAGCAGTGTACACATTTCACAAAATATCTTTTGTGTTTCACTGAAGAAATGGAGTCAAACATGTATTAAATGACATGTGAGTGAAAAAAATGACAAATACCATTTTTGTGTGAATTATCTCTTCAATTATTCTTATTAATTATCATCAGAGATTAGAATATATCAAATATTTTAACCAATCACAGAGCTTTTTACATGTGATTTTTGAATCGCCTATTCACTGGTGTAGTATGATTTACAGTTGAATATTATACCACAGGTATTGTTTGTTTTTAATGTTATGTTTATAGATGTGTATTTTGTGTATCAATATAATTTTTTTCTAAGACGGTTAAGTTGATTTCTGAGATTTTTAATCAAATTTTATTTTTTTTTTTTTTACTAAAAAACATTTTCAAATGTTGCACAATTAACATTTTATTTGAACAATTTGTCTTTTTTTTTTTTTTTTTTTTTTTTTTTTTTTGAAGAGGGTGAGTACAAATATGAGTGTAGGCATGTGTGTTGTGATTTGTGTGGATCTTGATTAGATTTCAAGTTTGCCTGGGGTGAGTTTGTGGTTTTATTGAACTGTATTTTTGAGTGATAATGCCATGCATGCTAAGTAAAATCTGGATGTTTATTGTTGCATGACAGTATGGTGGTGTGGAAGAAGGGGTAAGGTTGCTGTGCCTGCCTTGTGACCTTTGACCTTTTAGTTAGACGTTTGCATTGACCCGTGGGCGGGATTAGAGGAAAAGATGCAGCCATGCACCTATTCAGTCCAACCATAAATTAGAGAAATGCGGTCCAATTTTAGGCTTAAAGAAGTATTGCAGAATCTTTAATGTCACTAAACTCACAGCTCTTTAGCACCACCATGTGATTAAATACTGCCTGTCAGAGGGAACTAATGTGGAAAAAACAGCAGCTTGAGTGTTCAGAGGATCGATGCATTAATGTAGACCGGAAGAGGATATTAACGCGAGCGAGAGAGAGAGAGAGAGAGAGACATTTCACTGCCGGTTGTATATTCTGTATATAACTGTGTATGTGACAAATAAAACTCTTGAATCTTGAATCTTGAGAGAGAGAGAGAGAGAGAGAGAGAGAGGGCACATAAGGACAGATGCAAACCAAATTTCTCAGGTCAACCACAATCAGGTTTCAAGATGAGCGAGCAAGATAACAGTTTATTTTATGAGAACCATTTAATCAATGTTGTTGTTGGCATTGGACTGGATAGGTTCTGTTAATCATTGACCTAGATAAATAGATTTAATTAGCTCATCTGGTTTGCCTTTGATAAACACCTGACTTGAAAGCTGATTGGCTCATTACCAAAGTAATCTAGCCAACCAGATGACAGGAACAGAAGAACACTTAATAGTCAGTTGATGTGATTGGATTTGGCTTGGTTTGACCCATCTATTAGACATATGCATATTTTGTATGTATTTGCAGATTCTAACAGGACTGAAACTCATTGTTTGTCTCCCTCTCTGTCTCTTCTCAGGGTTCGAATCCTGAGGACTTCAGTCATCTTCCTCCAGAGCAGAGAAGGAAGAAGCTTCAGGCGAAGATCGACGACATCAATAAAGACATACAGAAAGAGATGGACCAGAGGTATACAGACCAAACACACAAATAACAGAAACGCAATCCTAAAGGATACGTTGACAATTAAATAAGAAAGCTATAAAGACTTTTAATCTTCCTGATTAAGTATTTATATTTGGTAACTTTACAATAAGGTTCCATTAGTTAATGTTAGTCAATTCAACAACAATGAACAATACATTTATTACAGTATTTATTAATCTTTGTTAATGTTAGTTAATAAAAACACATCTGTTTATTGTCAGTTCATGTTAGCTCAGGTCCGTTAAATAATATAAACAGATACATCTTTTGATTTGAATAATGTATTAGTAAATGCTGAAATTAACATAGACTAAGATTAATAAATGCTTTAGAAGTATTTTTCATTGGTAGTTCATGTTAACTAATATCATTAACTAATGTTAACAAGTGGATCCTTATTCTAAAGTGTTTTTATTTATGTATTTATTATATAAAATGTATTTTATATTTGTATACCCAGTTATTTAGTTAGTTGTTTCTCTCTTTTACTGTTTCATTATTGTATGTATAATTTAATAATATTGAACAAAAAAATTGAACAAAAGTGCATGTATAATGTTAATATTTACTCAAAAAAAAAAAAAAAAAAAATCAGGAATCCAATTGGAATTTTGTTAAATTTGAAAAATAAATTCTAAGGGATCGCTGGGAATTTTCTTATCGGATTCCAACATGACATCAAACAAAAACAAGATTTTTTTTTTGAGAACACATGGTTTCCAATTGGATTTATTATGATTATTAAAATTAATCAAAATTTCAGTTTTTCGGCTTTTAGTATGAATGTTAGCCATAAGGTTATCTATAAGCTTGTGTGCTTCAAAACAATGACAAAATTCACATTTAGAAGATTCAAAAAATTCACTTTGATTTTGATCCCTCTGCACTTCAATGCTTCTCATCAGATTTTCTGTCCAATCAAATTTTCTCTAGAATCTTGAGTGTCCCGCCTCCTACATTATCTTTCACTTGCTATATTTTATATGATATATTTAAATGCTATATTTTAAAGAGATATGGAGATTAGGAGGTGAAACGTTGGAGGAAACTGTGGTTTTATTGAACTCAACGGCTCTGGCCGAGCTGTGAAATAAACTAAACGCTATTTTAAAAAAGGGGAAATATTGTTTGATATGTCCCACCCTGTCTTCCTGTTTCAGTGGAAACATCATTTTAAAACCCCCTCTACAACTCCCTCTTTAATTTTCCAGTGGCACAGCATTAATAAATACAATATGAAGTGAGTTTTGATAAAGACAAACACATTCAATAGGACTCAAGAAGATCAAGTAAGAGAAAAGAATCCTTTAGGATCTTATCTGATTCTTCAGCAGGATTCCTAATGATGAAAGTCCAATAGAAATGCTTTACATATTCATTTTGGAATATTTTGACTTGGCCAGCGTTTTACAAAATTTGTATTTCTATCTGTATTTTTTTTTTTTGGCAGAGATGCTTTGACTAAAATGAAGGAAGTGTATATAAAGAACCCACAGATGGGGGATCCCAACAGCGTGGACCCTCGGTTAGGAGAGATCGCCAACAACATTGAGAAACTGCAGGCGGAGGCACAGAAATTTGAGGTGCGTGTAAATGAACATCTTAAAATATATATATAGCACAGGCCTGGATGAGTTGTTCAGTTCAGTGGAAATGTGTGTGTGTTCCAGGGCTGGTTAGCGGAGGTCGAAGGAAGGATGCCAGTGAAGAGTGACCCACCGCGGCGGACAAGTGTCCTATACGAGACCCAAAACAGCACGCCACCCACCAATAACAACAACTGCGCACAGGATAGAGAGAGGTACACGCTCACACACACATACACACACATTGTGCGCCTGAACTTGTGAGGGCTACCTTAGCTCCGCCCCCAGCGGAATTTGATTATTGCTTAGTTTTTAACTTAAAAGGATAGTTCACCCAAAAATGAAAATTCTGTCATGATTTCCTCACCCTCAGGATGTTTCAAACTGGTAAGATGTTCTTTCTTCTGTTGAACACAAAAGAAGATATTTTGATGGACACCATTGACTTCCATTGTGTTTTTATTTTCATCAAATTTTTGATTACTCATATTCTTCAAAGTGAGGAAATCATGACAGAATTTTCATGTTTGGGTGAACTATCCCTTTAAGTTAGTTAAAAAGAATTTGCACCCACTTTTAATATTAATATTATTACTGTTATTATTCATAATTAATATTATTAATGTTATTATTCTTATCACATTAAAAGTGAATAAGAATAAAATATAATTACAAGAATAACACTAAACTAAAAACTAACGTTAAGCTTGTAATAATGTGTTATAATTAGAGTGTTATGATGGATTTCCACGGGAAATTCAAGCATGTCTTTGCGTCATTACGTCACGTCTGTATACATAAAGAAAGAGTCCGGCTAGTAGTAGTAATGCACGTGAGGAGCGGACCGCATGTTCTTCAGCGGATCATTTATAGCCTTTTCTCACAACAGCTGGAGTAATTAAATTTATAATTTTGATGGCGGATTGTAATCCAGAAAGGCGCAAATGACATCATCACTGACAACTGGAGATTCACATGTAGTCAAAAGCAAAAGATTAAACTGTACGGAAATTGAAATCTACAGGTAACGCTAATAAACACTAAATACACAGTCACACAATGCTAATGCTGTTAACATTAACAATTTGAGAACAAAGTATAACAACAATAATAATAATTTGCACGGTTTGATGTTATATGAGCGATCCTTAGATTTAATCACCGTTGGTAGCGTGAATGTTTTGTTCCCAAAAGTGGCAGGCATGTTGCTTACTTGTTCAGATGACATTTTCCAGTGAAAATTCTTATTTAGGTTATACTCCAAGATGTAGAATCTGTGATTCTGAAGTACAGTATCCACACCGGTGTGGTTTCTGACAGCAAGCTGAACATACTCCTCAAAACATTAGATTCATCCACGCTGAGGAGCCGCACCGATGCTCAACTCACGTACAGATGATTACTGCAATTGCGGGTTTTAAACAGAGATGGCGACACAGAGGCAAAACTTACGGACTGCAGCTTTAACTACTAGTCCTTACATATTAGTTTTAAGACGTTTTACAATATTTTTGAAAACTGGAGTGTAATAAAGCAAATATATGCACATACTTTCAAAGCAGTTGCTATAGTTATTGTCTACGTGTGTGTGTGTGTGTGTGTGTGTGTGTGATGGAGCAGTCCGGATGGCAGTTATACAGAGGAACAGAGTTCTGAGGTCCAGAGTAAAGTCCAACCAGAAACAGCGGAGTCTGGAGATGAATTTGATGACGCAGATGAAGAAATGCTACCGACCATCGGCACATGCAAAGCCCTCTACCCGTTTGAAGGTATAAAGGCATAAACAAAAATATCTTTACTGTCACTTTTGATCAATTTAATAAATCCTTGCTGAGTAAAAGACCTGAGATATATATTTATTTTCCCATCACTTTTCTCTGTAGGTCATAATGAAGGCACCCTCGCAGTAACGGAGGGTGAGCTCTTGTATGTAATAGAGGAAGACAAAGGTGACGGATGGACACGTGTTAGAAGAAACGAGGAAGAGGAGGGTTACGTCCCCACATCCTACGTCGAGGTCTTTCTGGACTCCAACGCCAAAGGTGCCATAACCTACATATGACCGAGAGCTTTATGTCCTCTGATCTCATGAGTCACATGTTTGTGTATATGAACACTTGAGACATCTAGGGTGTGTGTTTGATCCTGACTCTCTCCAAACCAAGAATGACTGTTTTTGTTAATGCGGACATACTTTTTTCTGAAACTGAATGACTAAATGATTGTACTGTATAGAGCTGCACGATTAATCACTAAAAGATTGCGATCTCGATTCAAACACCCACGCAATCTCATTCCTAAATGACAATGATTAGTTTGAGTATGAAACAGCTTCACAATCTTTTCAATCACAAAGTATCGTTATTTCTCTTACAAATATTCATATTATCACAGAAGTACTAGGATAAAAGATTATAGTTTGGATATAAACACTGACGTCCACAGTAGCGATCAAAATAGAGCAAATCACCTTTTGAGAGTAACTTGACACTTCAGCAAATGTATCAATTACATTGTTACACCAGTATGTGGCGACAATACTTTTAAACAAATGTATTGTTATTGGATCATTCATTCAAGAGATTCATTCAAAAATGCTGATTCATCCAGTAATGAAACAAGTGAAGTATTTATGAGTGAGTCATTGAATTATTCACTCATGAGAGTCATTCAAAAATGCTGATTCATCCAGTAATGAAACAAGTGAAGTATTTATGAGTGAGTCATTGAATTATTCACTCAAGAAATTCATTCAAAAATGCTGATTATTCCAGTAATGAAACAAGTGAAGTATTTATGAGTGAGTCATTGAATCATTCACTCAAGAGATTCATTCAAAAATGCTGATTATTCCAGTAATGAAACAAGTGAAGTATTTATGAGTGAGTCATTGAATCATTCACTCAAGAGATTCATTCAAAAATGCTGATTATTCCAGTAATGAAACAAGTGAAGTATTTATGAGTGAGTCATTGAATCATTCACTCAAGAGATTCATTCAAAAATGCTGATTCATCCAGTAATGAAACAAGTGAAGTATTTATGAGTGAGTCATTGAATCATTCACTCAAGAGATTCATTCAAAAATGCTGATTCATCCAGTAATGAAACAAGTGAAGTATTTATGAGTGAGTCATTGAATCATTCATTTAACCCGATTTTTAAAAGAATTCATTCAGATTAATTAAACATTCTACATAAACTGCAGCAATTATTATCAATTAGTAAATTTCATGTTATTTTGTTTAGTTGTCTGTTCAGAATCGTGGGAGAATCGTGATCTCTGTTTGAAACAAAAAAATCATGATTGTCAATTTATCCAGAATCGTGCAGCTCTATTACTGTATGTGTCTTAGCACATGATGGTTTTAGATATTAGTCCACCATAGTTTAATATGGAGGTAGTATCTTGTTGTTTTGAATAGCAGTGCATGTTAGATCACTTCAATAAAATCCAACACACATACACAACACAACACACATTTTTGTACTGTTTTCATATATAAAGTAATTGTAAATTAACTTAAGGTCCAGCCTAGATCATGGAGGAAAATGTCAAACTAAGGGCTGTTCACACAGGACATGTTTTCCCATTCCACTGCTCTACTTTTTCAATGTTTTTCAATGTAAACACACTAGATCGACGTCTCGCGTCTTTTGCAGCGTCTCGCGCATGACGCGGCATTCTAAAAACAGGGCACTCAGGTTAAAATAAGTTCAACTTTTAAAGGAGTATCTAGACCTTGTGTTTTTCCTGCAAAACACATTCTGTGTGAACAGGCCCTTATGCTGGTGTTTTCCCCCAAGAAAGACCCACACATTACATCAGCTCAAGCTCTAGTAATAATAAAATGTTTACAAGTTGCATAAATTAGTAGAATTTCTTTAGTAAACCATCATCATGCCTTTGAATATATTTGGGAAAAGCACATAATTTGCTAATACGTGTTAGATAGAGACTGCCATTATGGAGCTTTAGCTGTATTATTTGTTCACATTGTTTGTATGTGTATATGTATATATATATATATATATATATATATATATATATATATATATATATATATATATATATATATATATATATATATATATATATATATATATTCATAACAAGAAGAAATACCCCTGGAAAAAACCTTATGATGCATAGAAGTTTACAGAAAAACACAATGCACCCATTTAAAGGCATAGTTCACCCCAGAAAGAAAATTGTATCATAATTTACTCACCCTTATGTTGTTGGAAACCTGTATGAGTTTCTTTCTTCCGTTGAACACAAAGAAGATATTTTGAAAAATGTCTGAGACAAACAGTTTATTTTTAGCATTTATTTTTCCTACTATGGAAGTCAGTGGGGTCCATCAACTGTTTGATAACCAATGTTCTTTAAAATATCTTATTTTGTGTCCAACAGAAGAAAGAAACTTATACAGGTTTGGAACAGTATGAGGGTGAGTTAATGGTAACAGACTGTTCATTTTTGAGTGAACTATCCCTTTAAATGAGTAAAATCCCAATATTCATTCAAGAATCACAATCACATTGTTTGAGTCACGACGACACAATCATGTTTGGTGCCCCTGATCTTTATTCCTGACTGAGCGCTGTGAAATGTGACGTATGAAACATTTCTGAATGTTTCCTCACAGAGCTGTTTTCCTGGAGAAGGGTTTATCTTTCTGAGGGTGAGACGGAGTGCTAGTTGAGTGCATTAACTGTGTGTATGTGAATGAAGAGATCTTGAATCAAGCTGATTTATCTTACTTTTTAAGGTGCCTCAAATTGCATTTGAATACCTTAGACATTTGAAACGGTTTGAGTTTAATACTGCACGAGTGTGATTTCCTCGAAATGAAGTGTTGAAGTCTGACCTTTATTTCAGTTTAAACAAGCATGAATCTACTTACTGTACTTCACCTTTAAGTTATAAGTGTCTGCAAAATGACATGCACACACACACACACACACACACACACACACACACACACACACACACACACACACACACACACACACACACACACACACACACACACACAGACACACACAGACAGACAGACAGACACAGACAGACAGACAGACAGACAGACAGACAGAAAAACATCCAGTTCACAAACCAACAGAGAGATAACTTGCATGCTGATCTAATTATTGATATAAACATACTGATCTTCATCTGAGTGCTCGGTTTCTGCAAACCTGCCGGTTTGAGTGAGTTTTGCCAGTTTTTCTCTGCATAAATACATGTTTGAGTGTTTCAGGCCGCATTCTTTCTTGAATTCAACCAAGAAAATGTAATTACTCTTGCCAACAATTCATGCATATTATAAATCATGTTACACAATCCTACATGTTTATATTGTCATTTTCCAGTCCATTTTGTAATTTTACAGCTCATTTAAGCATATACATAAAATGTCATATGAGTGTGTTTTGGTGCATTCAATCTGGCTTTTCACTCTTGCAATAGTGGTCATTTTTAACCTTGGATTATCTTGTTCCATGTTTCACGCTGTTAGTTTATCACTGTGTACAATTGGTTTTAAAATTACAAGCATAAAAGCAGTTAAAATGATTAAAGTGCCCCAATTACGCTACTTTAAAACATCCCAATTTTGTTTAATCCTACAATAGATTTACATGCATCAGTTTCTCATAATTTACATTGTACATCACCTAATTTCTTAAAGATTCAGTCTTTCTTAACCCCTCCTTTCTGAGAGCCTACTCTGCTCTGACTGGTCAGATGGCCCAGTCTGTGTGATTGGTCTACTCTGCTCTGATTGGGCAGATGGCCCCGTCTGTTGTGGTTGGTCTACTCTGCTCTGATTGGTCAGATGGCCCAGTCTGTGTGATTGGTCTACTCTGCTCTGATTGGTCAGATGGCCCAGTCTGTGTGATTGGTCTACTCTGCACTGATTGGTCAGATGGCCCAGTCTGTTGTGATTGGTCTACTCTGCTCTGACTGTTCAGATGGCCCAGTCTGTTGTGATTGGTCTACTCTGCTCTGACTGTTCAGATGGCCCAGTGTGTCGCGATTGGTCTACTCTGCTCTGATTGGTCAGATGGTCCAGTCTGTGTGATTGGTCTACTCTGCTCTGATTGGTCAGATGGCCCAGTCTGTTGTGATTGGTCTACTCTGCACTGATTGGTCAGATGGCCCAGTCTGTTGTGATTGGTCTACTCTGCTCTGATTGGGCAGATGGCCCCGTCTGTTGTGATTGGTCTACTCTGCTCTGATTAGGCAGATGGCCCAGTCTGTTGTGATTGGTCTACTCTGCTCTGATTAGGCAGATGGCCCAGTCTGTTGTGATTGGTCTACTCTGCTCTGATTGGGCAGATGGCCCAGTCTGTTGTGATTGGTCTACTCTGCTCTGATTAGGCAGATGGCCCAGTCTGTTGTGATTGGTCTACTCTGCTCTGATTGGGCAGATGGCCCAGTCTGTTGTGATTGGTCTACTCTGCACTGATTGGGCAGATGGCCCAGTCTGTTGTGATTGGTCTACTCTGCACTGATTGGTCAGATGGACCAGTCTGTGTGATTGGTCTACACTGCTCTGATTGGCCAGATGGCCCAGTCTGTGTGATTGGTCGAACTTATAGCTTGTGTCAGAAATGAAACTCCTATGACCATATCTTAACTTAAGATCTTCCTCAGCACTTGATACACAATGATATAAATGTTAACAATGACGTTGGTTTTACCGTATCAATTTGAGCCTGAGTCCTCATCCGTTTGAAATGCATGCAAAGTGAATTTGCTTTCACAGCACAGAAAACAGAGTCTTCTCGACATGTTGACAACACGAACCAAACTCTTCCAGTCTCAGCTACAGTGTTTGAGGGTCAAAGTAGACATTGTTCACAGCAGCCAGTGAAGAAAATAGGTGGGCATTATGCAGATTTTTACATTGTTATGTAGGTATGTAACAGGAAGTGAGACTGGAAT
This sequence comes from Paracanthobrama guichenoti, assembly GCA_018749465.1. Classification (NCBI taxonomy): domain Eukaryota; kingdom Metazoa; phylum Chordata; class Actinopteri; order Cypriniformes; family Gobionidae; genus Paracanthobrama; species Paracanthobrama guichenoti. The sequence continues at coordinate 436,584 of JAGHMJ010002535.1, forward strand.
TACTAATGACTTGTTTCAGCAGTTCAGAATCGATTCTTTCTTTTAGGAGACAATAGCTCCATTTATCTTTACTTTGATCTCTGAAACTTTGTAATATTTGAAAGCATAATGGGGCACTTTAAAAGTAATTTTTGTTAATAGTAATAAATCTAAAATAAAATCGAATATAAATATTAGATGAAAAACAAAAATTTAAAGAACAGATCAAAAATATAAATGTTGGCAACTAAATGAAATAAGTTGCTGTACTAAAATGACAAAAGAAAAAGCTAAAAAATGAATATTTAAAGAAAACTAATAAAAATGAAAATAGCACATAACAATTACCAAAACTTTAACTAAAATTAAAATGTAAACTGAAAATATAAAAATAAAAGCTAATTCAAAATATTAATATACACTATAATAGTATATAAATAATACTAAAACGACACTGGTATGATATGTTGCTTAACCAATGGATAAAAATGATCTAAAAATAAAAATGAGATAACCCAGGGTTAAAATGATAGTTCACCCAAAAGCGAAATATTCTGTCATCATTTACTCACCCTCAAGTTGTTCTAAACCTATGAGATAGGGGCATGAATCCATCACTTCACCAAGTCTAACATGTCTTTTCTTTTGTTTTTCATATGTTTGTTTGTTTGTTTGTTTGTATGACTGCAGATTCGTAAAGTATGGAAGGAGGACTCAGTGGTGCAGGGCAAACAGCAGCCACATGTGGGGAAAACTACAGCCTACCCTCCATGAACCGCCCTAGACAGATGAAAGACAGACACAAAATAAAGAGAGGAACAGTGAAAGAAGCGAGAGGAAGAGGCTTTAGAGACCTCTCAGCCTAAATTCTCCTGCTGTAGAGAGGAACTTTAACAGCAAATCAGAGAAATATTATGACATTTAGATTTATTACCTGTCTGTTATTTTATAATGAGGTGAATATGATCTACATATATCATTTTGCTTTACGGCTCTTCATCGCTGCTGAACGGCGCTAACGTTTCTTTCAGCTTGGTGCGAATGAGTGTATGTATGTGTGTGTGTGGTTTCGTCTTTAACAGCTTGAAACGGTCTTGCTTCCGATTCCCCGACCGATCCTGAACTGGGAACGTGGTCTGTAAAAGGAGCCGAGTTTGCGGTGCCACATCAGTGCTGCGTTCCGTCCGTATTCCTACTTGACATCTGGAGCAGTTTGGAATAATTATGATTTTTTAATTGTTTTTGAGTCTCACCAAGGCTGCATTTATTTGATCAAAAATACAGTAAAAACAGAAATATTGTGAAATATTATTGCAAATTAAAATGACTGTTTTCTATTTGAATATATTGTAAAATGTAATGTATTCCTGTGATCAGAGCTGTATTTTCAGCATCATTCCTCCAGTCTTCAGTGTCACATGACCCTTTTATTTTATTTTAATGAATATTTTTGTGGAAACTGTGATACGTTTTGTTCATGATTTTTAGATGAATAGAAACAAACAAACATTTTGTAACAGTATAAATGTCTTTACGGTCACTTTTGATTTCATTTAACGCATTCTTGCTGAATAAAAGTATTATTTTTTTAATCTTACTTACCTTAATGTGTCATGCTTTGTTTCTTGTTGAGCAAATCATCATATTAGAATGATTTCTGAAGGATCATGTGACACTGAAGGATAGTTCACAATATTACTGTTTACTCTTAGTGAGCAGACTTTTTCAAAAATATTTAAAATACAGAATTTTTCCAAACTTTTGTCCGGTAGTGTATAAAGAAACAAAAATGGCAAAGCAAGCACGTTTTACAGGTTTATGATTATCAACATTTTCATGTTTTACACCGCTAAAAACATATAATGTAGGGAAAAAAAGACGTATTTTATTTGCTTAAAAGCTTTTGTTTAACATTAACCACACGTTCCGCTTTGTTTGTATGATGTGAAATGTCTTTAAGTGTCCTTCTATTGCATTTGTCCAAGTTTCAAGCTGGAATTTTTGCCGAGTTGAATGGAACTCAGAATTCTTCATGATGTCACTCATTCCGGCTCCTTTGTCAGGCCACACCCCTTTAGACCTTTTGACTCCACCTCCCAAAGATAACAGCTGCTGGGCACACGTCAGGGGCGGGGCTTCACCGGCCAATAGCATGTCTGCTTGCCCTGGCACCTCCTCTGTTTCCGCCCTTCCAGTGCAATTACTAATACTCTGTCTGTCTGCCATCTTATCTAAGTCATTTTTTATCTAACGTCCCTTCAGTGATTCACATTTTCATTCATTTAATGACTTCCTGCTTTACCTTAACCGTCCAATCGTCATTTTGTTGTCCAGCAGGGGAGGGGCTATATTTACACACATGAATATGCTAATGTGCTGTTGATATGGGTATGTATTTATTGTGACAGCTGTTTTGTTCATGTCTTCATGGTTTTACCCTGTGGAGAAACCAGCCGAGAATACCGCAACCTCATTAGCTGGTTACCTTGGCAAAAAGGTATATATATGTAAGGGTTAAAAGTACTCTGAGCCAAATGTACAGGTTAACCAGACATTTAACATGCATCATGTGATCTGTGTTTGGCATTTGTAAGAATGGACTCCATGCTCAAGGTTTTTAATTCTTTTTAATGTAATCACTGGTTTTTTTCTGTAATGTCTGTTGTGAAGAGATCATATTTTTTCATTTCATCATCTTCCACTGACTACTCACCATCCCTGAGGCACATAACAATTTAAACTTTTCTTTATATATATATATATATATATATATTTTTTTAATTCTCTCACACAGTCATTTTGGGTCCAGAGAGGTTTTAGATGTTTTAATTTTTGATTTTCTCTTGATTCTTAAGTAGGTTTAAAGCCCAAAACATCTCCATCTCTACAGGCGGCATCATGGAAATGAAAATTCACACATGCCACAAACCTGCTATTTAATGCTGAATGCTTTTATTATGTTTAATAAAGCGCTTATTGATGAATTATGATATTTTATGTTGAATGAATTGAACAGCATCTCCTAATAACTGACTGACTCGCTATTGATGAACCTATAAATATGAGAATGTGTAATCAATTAGAAAAGGTTTTGAACATCTTAAAGAGGAAAGCATCATTACGTCTGTCTTCCGAACATACACATTGTTTCTCTTTTGAGAACAAAACAACTTTAACATTTCAGCCTTTTCAGCATTGTTTTACTCTGCCGGCTATCACCACATGCCACATACACACACAGCTGTCTTATTTGGCCTATCAGTGATAAGAATCATTTGTCCTCGGCCCCTATTTGCTCTGTTTGGGGCTTCAAAACACCATTCCCAAATCAGAGAATTTTAAATATAAAAAAATATATATATGTATATCTATACGTACAAGTCTATAAATAAGAGTGAGCTACCAATCCATGGTAAGAGTCTATTTTTAAATTTTGATTAATAAAAACATCCCAGTTTCTTTTCTCTGCTTTGCTAAACGAATTAAACTTTGTTTTTTTTTTTGGTCTCGTTTGGTGGAGGCTGCCAAATGTTTGTTTTGCACTTTTTTTCTTTGTGTTCTATTTGTTTTGCTTGTGTTTTTGGAGCACTGAATACTTTGTATGTGTTAACTGTGCCAATTAAAGATAGAGGGAAAAAATCAAAGAATTATTGTCTCTGTGTATCTGTGTGTGTGTGTTTGGCTATACATGTGAGGGCCAAATGTCCTCACTTATACAGTGAAATATTAGGACAACTGACTAGTGAGGACATGGTCCTTCTCACCAAAAGGCTTGTAAGTCTAGTGTTCAGCACGTTTCTGTGATGGGTAGGTTTAGGGATAGGCTTGGCTTAGGCCATAGGCCATATTCTCAGTGGAAGTGGAAAAATGTGTGTTTGTGCATAAAATCTGAAACTACTTGCATGACATCACATATTGTATAATTTTTACACAAATCACTGGCAGATCAATTAATCAGGGCTGGATATAGAGTAAATTATTAATTATTACACATTTACATTAATTTTAACTTTATAAACGCTTATTATTAATACAAATATTTATTCATTACAAAATATGCATTTATTAATTTAAATACAGTAAAATTTCATATAGTACAAAATGATCATTTCAGTATCCTAAAAGGCTAAAAGAAGTTACACATGAATATTAAAAGTGTAAATAAATGAATATTTATAATTATGTAGTACAATATATATATATATATATATATATATATATATATATATATATATTGTTTACTTCCTGGGCATGAGTCTAAAGTATGCTCTTATGTCGTTATGATTGGTCAATGTGCAAGATGCAAATGAGAAAGCTGAGCTTTTTAATGCATAAATCAATAAATCCAAATCAATATTTATCCTATATTATTATAATGATTTGTAATGATTCTTTTCAGTTATGATAGGGTGCAGCGGGGCTAAAGGCACACCTTAAGAAAAAGTGCTTTTCACTACTCCTATAATGTATGATATACAGAAAAACATATATGTTTGTATTGAACATTTATGGAGCAACAGATTTTGTGTGAATATAAATCATAAAAGTGGTTTCTTTTATTTAAAAATCTTAAAAATGTATGGGGTGTTGAGGGGGTCTTTACCCCACACACGGGTAAAAGGTTCACCAGCAACACAGAATTGATACAAATAATACTAAGTTAATACTTGTTCAAAACAATCACTTTAGCAAAGTTTGAACTATTTTCAGTTTATTTTGATGGATAAAAGAATTCATTTTTGATCAGTAAATATGCTGTCATTAAAATATGTATCTGAAAAATATAGAAACAAAATCATTTAAAAAAGTAAAGATTCTGAAAGCAGTGAAGGAGATCCCATAATAATTTAATATAGATTTACAGTAGTGACAATATATTTTATTATATGATATGATTATATCACATTTTTAACTCTGATGGTTTCATTATAAATATGGTGATTATCTCTAAAGTGGACACCCAACTTAATATATGATACTTACAATCTGAATCTAACCATGTCATATCAACAAATGTTAAAGTCAGCCACTGTTTCTGATCATGTTAAATATGGAGCCTTTTGCCCCAACAGCAGCAGGCGACCTTTTACCCCAAATACCATACTGTACATATTCTTCCGTTATTGTAAAGCTGTTGCTTTAATTACCTTGAACAAAACTGACAAACATTAACAAGACCTTTGTTTCAAAATATATTCAATCATTTTAGCGATTCTTATTTGCTACTTAAATCTACAACATTTTTAAAAACATCAAATATTAGATCAAATGAGCGCAGAATCCAACGCTGCTGCCCGTGATCACGTCAAAGATCAGACACATTTCCACGTGCATCTTGAAAAGTGGATGTTTTAGAAAGTGCTGAGGCAAGTTTTTGTGGCATCTAGTGGTTTAGAGGAAAATAAAATCAAAGGAGCCTTTTACCCCGTGGAGCCTTTAGCCCCGTTGTACCCTATTATTTAATGAGTAGAACCACTGATTGTTCTTCCTTTGTTTTCTAAAGTTTGTGTTTGGTCTCTGAGTGGTGACTGAGGGTCTGTCCTAGGGATGTGTGATGTGTTGCTAAACACTTGATTTCAGTTATGTGTTTGGATTTTGGAGGTATCACACACCCCTAACATGCCAGGAGTGCAGTAACAGTGCTTGCTCACTTAGCCCGGCTTCCAGATATGAAATATGGATTTGTCTTTCATTTCTATTATAGTTTATTCATTTCATATTTCCTTTTACTGAAACACTAAAGAATCAAGATGAATATTGCCTGTACTATTGTGTGTATCTGATACTGAGAGAAAGCACATTATCAGTGTGTTTTGGGAAACTTTCTGGTTCGGGACAGAGCTCAACAAACTCCAACCTTGGAGAGACTGTGTATCTGTGTATGTGCGCAGTATTCTGTGTTATAGATCAGGACTGGAGGCGGATTACGGGCATCCTAAGAGATAGGGTGGACTTGTTGTTCTGGACAAGGTGGCGCCTGCTCCAGATCTGGAAGGTCACTACGTGCCTAATTCTGGGAACGTTTATGCAAACATGTATATATAGCAATATGTAATATATAACATTTGAAAAAAAACACTTTCTTAACTTAAAATATAGTAGAAAGTATCATACAAAACGAAAACTTTTTTTTTTTTTTTTTTTTTTTTTTATGTGAATGAATATTTAAAATGATGTAGTAAAATACATAAATTATATCAGTTGTATTGCAACAATGACTTTTTATTATTTATTTATATATATATATATATATATATATATATATATATATATAAAATGATATATGATTATTATATATATATATATATATATATATATATATATATATATATATATATATATATATATATATATATACACACTCACCTAAAGGATTATTAGGAACACCTGTTCAATTTCTCATTAATGCAATTATCTAATCAACCAATCACATGGCAGTTGCTTCAGTGCATTTAGGGGTGTGGTCCTGGTCAAGACAATCTCCTGAACTCCAAACTGAATGTCAGAATGGGGAAGAAAGGTGATTTAAGCAATTTTGAGCATGGCATGGTTGTTGGTGCCAGACGGACCGGTCTGAGTATTTCACAATCTGCTCAGTTACTGGGATTTTCACGCACAACCATTTCTAGGGTTTACAAAGAATGGTGTGAAAAGGGAAAAACATCCAGTATGCGGCAGTCCTGTGGGTGAAAATGCCTTGTTGATGCTAGAGGTCAGAGGAGAATGGGCCGACTGATTCAAGCTGATAGAAGAGCAACTTTTGACTGAAATAACCACTCGTTACAACCGAGGTATGCAGCAAAGCATTTGTGAAGCCACAACACGCACAACCTTGAGGCGGATGGGCTACAACAGCAGAAGACCCCACCGGGTACCACTCATCTCCACTACAAATAGGAAAAAGAGGCTACAATTTGCACAAGCTCACCAAAATTGGACAGTTGAAGACTGAAAAAATGTTGCCTGGTCTGATGAGTCTCGATTTCTGTTGAGACATTCAGATGGTAGAGTCAGAATTTGGCGTAAACAGAATGAGAACATGGATCCATCACGCCTTGTTACCACTGTGCAGGCTGGTGGTGGTGGTGTAATGGTGTGGGGGATGTTTTCTTGGCACACTTTAGGCCCCTTAGTGCCAATTGGGCATCGTTTAAATGCCACGGCCTACCTGAGCATTGTTTCTGACCATGTCCATCCCTTTATGACCACCATGTACCCATTCTCTGATGGCTACTTCCAGCAGGATAATGCACCATGTCACAAAGCTTGAATCATTTAAAATTGGTTTCTTGAACATGACAATGAGTTCACTGTACTAAAATGTTCCCCCACAGTCACCAGATCTCAACCCAATAGAGCATCTTTGGGATGTGGTGGAACGGGAGCTTCGTGCCCTGGATGTGCATCCCACAAATCTCCATCAACTGCAAGATGCTATCCTATCAATATGGGCCAACATTTCTAAAGAATGCTTTCAGCACCTTGTTGAATCAATGCCACGTAGAATTAAGGCAGTTCTGAAGGCGAAAGGGGGTCAAACACAGTATTAGTATGGTGTTCCTAATAATCCTTTAGGTGAGTGTATATAAGCCTAAGGTCTATTGTAGATTTTTGTGACATGTCTGCTTTAAACCACATAAATGAAGGAATACTATTTCCATGGACACGAATAAGCATCCAGCAAAGAAAAGCTGTTACAAAAATCATTAATAACTAAATTAAGGCAATTAACATCGAGTCTTGGAGGGAATCTATCTCACTGGAGATCAGGGCCTTCGTTAAAATCCCCTCCCACAGTAAATGCCGCTGAAGGAAATTTTAGACTTAAAGGGTTAGGTCATCCAAAAATGAAAATTATACCATAATTTACTCACCCTCTCAGCCAAACATAATCAGAGTTATATGAAAAATATCCTGGCTCTTCCAAGCTCTATAATCACTGGCTTCTGGTAACGGCCGTATGCGAGTCTTGCTCCGGCCGAAGAGTGACCTCTGACCCGACGCATGACGTAGGTAAGAGTAGGTGTAGGTTCAAACTAATAGTGCTGGGGAACAAACTCAAGCTCCTCCAACATGTCTCTTTAAAGATTCTCGTTTGAGATTTCTAATTCGTGACCGGTGTTTAGCTTTGCGCTATCCTCTGCGCTCATCAATACGTCAGGTCAGAGGTCATTCTTCCACCAGAACTAGACTTGCGTACAGCCGTTACCTGTAGACATTGATTATAGTTTATAAAGTTATAAATATGGATATTTTTCTTACAAAAAAAAACCCTCATTGCTTCACTTCAGAGTGCCTTTATTAACAACCCGGGGCCGTGTGGATTACTTTTGTGATGGATGGATGCACTTTTTTGGGCTTCAAAATCAAAATGTACAATTCACTCCCATTATAAAACTTGGAAAAGCCAGGATATTTTTTTTTAAATATAACTCCGATTGTGTTTGGCTGAAAGAAGAATGTCATCACCTAGGACGGCTTGAGGGTGAGTGAATCATGGGATCATTTTTGGGTGAACTAACCGTTAAAGTACATATAGCTTATAAAATAAATATCAAAACCTATAACTAATCCATTCAATAAATGATGACAGAACAAAAAGGACACCATCTTTGAAAAGAGGTCACAGCCATGCTTGAAGATAAAGTTTAATGTCACTTTTTTTTATCCTCAAAAGGGCAAACGTTAACATGATTCACACAAGCTATATTATCTTCTTCCCATCAATAATGGCACTTGCTCCCAGCTCGTTTTCCATCTCTCCTGGCTTGACTTTTACCAGCGGCCACAGTTTATTCCGTTGTGTCAGATCTTGTCATTTTAATGCCTTTCTGTTTGAGGACTTCAGTGTTCTTCGCGTCCAGCCAGATCCGATTCCGATGAGTGCGTGAGAAAAACTGCACAACGATCCGCATTGGACCGATTCTGCGCGCAGCATCAATGGACGTCTGAAGAGCATCTCTCAGTCCCGGCGAGACTTCAGAGAAAAGATCCATTGCGATCATTTTCACATTTTCTCCTGCCTCCTCGGGGATACCGGACATGTTTAAATTCCACCGTCGTTTATATGCATCATCCAATTCTTCGAGTTCCCCCCACAGGTGCTTGTTTTCGGAGATCACGGCCGCTACTTGAACACCCAGCTCGTCGGTTTTAGCTGCAGCTCTCTCCGTGTTATCGGTAACCGAATCAACTTTGGCGACAAGTTCGGATAGCAGGGTCGAAGTAGACGCAACAGACCTTTCAATTTCCAGTAACTTCTCCATGATACCATCTTGCTTTTTTCCCAACCTCTCGATCGCCTTCAATATATCCGCTTTTGTGGGCTCAGATACCTGCCGCCTCGTTTTCGGAAGAGGGCTGTTAGTCGGGGTTAGTGGTAAACAATCCATACTTAAATCCTCTCCGGGAGTGGGTTTATTATAATCATGCACACGCTTCACACTTCCCGCTAGTTCTAACGGTCTAAAAAGAAAGGTAAATATTCTCAGCTCAAGCTTAAAGACGTTGCAGAGCATAAAGAGAACATAAACGCAAAAGGAGATCGGGATTTTCAGGAAAATGTATGAGAGCCAAACGGTTCAGCTACACATAGACGCCATTTTGGCGCTCCCGCGTGTGCTTCTGTTTACTTCCTGTGCGATAGTCTGTGACGTATGCTCCTGCGCCGTTGTGATTGGTGGACATGTGCGACATGCAAATGAGTAAGTCATGCTAGGCGCCAAAGGATAGCATAAAACACATTTTAAAGCACAAATCAAGCATTAATCCAACTAATAAGCGTATAAGGTTTAGGTAAAAACGTATACACAACAATATGTGATATATAAAGTATGGTAACAAGGTTTTCATTTTGTAAATCGTCACCGTCGTTGTGAATTACAGGCACTTACTGCCCTATATATTCCTTCGGAAACGACGTCATCAATCGTGTTGTATGAAAGGAGAGAAGGTTAGCACTCCCCTTGACAAGGATGGAAGAGGTCCTAGTGGCCTTCAACACACATATGGTTAAGGCATTGCCACCTACTTCGTGGCATCTCTAACCAAGTTTTTTAGTTGTGTTTTTTTTTTTGTCTCGTTTTTGCATATAGTGCATAATGCACAACACAAGCTCAAAACTACGTAGCTTTCTCGTGTTAATACAATGCAATATTAGAAGCCATTATATTCTTTTGTTCTATAAAATTCTGTTATGAAGATTCTATGCTTATTATACAGTCGTGAGACTATTTGGCTTGTGTGTGTGAATACATTTATATAATGTTCGCACTGGGCATTTTTCAACAAACCTCAAGTCATAAATCAATCCAGCATTCGACCAGCAAAATATGTTGCACTCCAGGACCCTCTTAAATCTAAAGCTGAAAAAGTATTATGTAACTTCTTAAACATAGAATGCCATATAGAATTAAATATAATTCTTGAAGGGTTTACATACAGGACATTGTCTGTTGGGTTAGGTATCCTCTGTGTGCCACTGTCCTCGTACTAGGACTATGCTCTTTTCAGGACACCCAGACTTAAAACTGTGACATGTATGCTGTGACAAATAATATGTTACTGAATTTCTCTGACAGCATACATGTCACAGTTTTAAGTCTGGGTGTCCTGAAAAGAGCACATTCAGGCTTTTCAGAGATATTCAGCAGACAACAACTTCTCCTTGGTCTTTAAAAATGACTGAATGATCAAATTTAGCACTCGTATGGAAATATGATGTTTTGTAATTATCATTTAAATCTGACTAATTTTCAAACTGTTTGTTATGAATCATCTCAGGAAAATGTTATGGGGTTTCTAATCAAAATGTGACTTTCAGTTACAAAACAGGGGATTGATTTCATACAGGTCCTCAATAGAGGAGCATGATTATCTGGCATTCAGTTAAATTTCCTTGTTGTGATTATTTAGGTGCAAACTGTTCACGAGAAAACAACAAAACTAGCTCTGTCACGTAGTGACATATCACAGTTGTTTCATTGAATAATTATTTTAAAATAATTTTATATAGATTATTAGAAATTATTTGTATGTTAGGCATCACATTATCTGACACTGAAATGTGAATGCACACTGCAGCTCTATGGATTATCCAGGATTCTCTGAGCCGCTGTCGTGCGCCCCCTTGAGGATGAGGCTGCTAAAAAAACTACACCGCCCATGAAAGCGAGCGACAAAATAAAATATCGCGAGATTCACTTGAACGGACGAGCGGGAGCGTGACTTCCATTTCAAACCTCAGACGTGTGTGTCGGCCATGGTTTTCTTTGTTGCTTCAATTCGACTCAATTCAATTTAATGTTGTTTAGGGTTTTTAGTATTTGGGAATATTTAATTTGCTGATAAACTACGATAAGAAACGATGGATTCAACAGAAGAGGACATATCTGCTCGGGTTTTGTTGAGGAGAGTCCTGCACACAGAGTTACCCAGATCTCCTGTGACCAGAAGGTAACGTCACATTTATTTCAAATGTCACTACATTTAATAAACATATAAAACGCCCAGCCTAATTTTACATGTGTTTGCTTGCTTTTAAATCAGTTTATGCACATTATATAAGCAAATAGTTAGATATTAGAATGTTGATTATTATTATTAAATGTAGTTAGGCAGCGTTAACGACTAAATACAAAAATTATATAAGGTGAAAGTTATAGTATCTATAACTGTTACCGGTTGTAGCTTAAGTCGTTTTAAAATCATACAAATTATGAATTATAGCGATTACAGTCAACAATGCAAAACTTCCTTAGACTAATAACTTTCTGATATACATATATTACGATATACGATTAATAAAACTCATCCAAAATAAACGTTTGTGTTTACATAATATATGTGTGTGTACTGTTTCTTCAATGTAGATCTATATCTTCAATTTATATATAAATACACACACATGCATGTACATATTTAAGAAAATATGTTATATAAATATTAGTGCTGTACAATTGATTAATCACATCCAAAATAAAAGTGTGTGTTTGCATAATATATGTGTGTGTACTGTGTATAATTGTATTTATTTATTTATTTATATATATATATATATATATACACACACACACATGTATATAGTTTTCTGTAAGTTTTGTGTATTGCTTTTAAATGTTTGTTAGTTCAACCAATGTACGGCGGAGCATGAGGATTAAAAATACCCCTGGTCTGGAGAGTCCCGGATCTGCCTTACGTCACAGACTCAAAAAGAAGCTCCATGAGGTATGTGTGGTGTTTAATAAATTATTATATATACAACTGCATATTCTATATAATCACATCCTTAGTACCTTAATATTTTTTTTCAGAGTGCCTCGCTGTCACCCCTCCCTTCACCTAAACGGAAGAGGTCAGTGATGGCAAAGACAGACCCTCCTGTCGCGGCCCCGTCCCAACTGTATGACGAGGACATGACGACTCGTGGTCTCCTCAGGGGGATCATTCAGATGGGTGAGTGCAAACTCTCCGCCATGGATTCAGGGATGAACTGATAAATGTCAAGAAACACTCTTAATAAAGAGAGATATTATAGCTTTGGAATACCTGGAAATATCATGGAATATTTATTGGATTTTTTTTTAATTTTCAAACATGGAAAGTACAAATAGTTTCATTTAATTAAAAATTTTCATCTAATATTTATAATTTACTTCATTTCAGATTTACTCAAATTAACGCAAACTATTTTAATAGTTTTAGTTAACAATAACACAACTGGTGTGTTGAAGTTTTAGTTCATGTTTTCCATTTAGTTGCAGTATTTAGTTCACTTGATCTGTCTTTGTAAGTTTACACTTTATTTCAGGAGGTTTCAGGATACACCATTATCCAGTTGCTTAATTACATTTTTATTAAAGACTAACATCATTATTTACAATTATCATTCTGTACTAATATAGTGAGTGATTTTTGGATTATGTAGCCTAAATAATTGACACAGTCTTTGACTAGTTACAAGTTTTTAATGCTTGGATCTAACCAATGTATAAATCAATGTTTAGAATTGCTTATTCCTCTGACCACTGTTCTTATAGTTTTATTTTAACTATTGTGATTGTCTGTTAATGACCTTACATGTCAAGAAAGGTGCCTATAAATAAAATGCATGATAAAAAAAAACAATTACTAATACCTAAATAATCAGAAGATGATGTTATTACTTATATCTTCTTTGCACCAAATATTATTACATTTCACCAGTCCAAATGTTTGCATTAGCAGTTGTCAAAAAATTTGAAGCAGAAAATGTGACGTTTCACCCATGTGTGTTTCAGAGACTGAAGCATCGCTGCTGATGTCGGGACAGCCTGCGCTGCAAGAAGCAGAACCGAATCCAGCCGAGTTCAGTGTGTCCAGTGCCGGAGAGAGAACGTTAGTACATCTTCAGTCTCATGTACATGTAGTTCTCTACACGTTATGTTCATGTGTCTGTGTTTTCCTCAGTGAAGGCCTGTCTGGAGTGGAGCTGTCTGATCTGACTCTGAACACTGAACCCCTGACGCATGTGGTCAGAGGACTGAGTCGCAGGAAAACACAGCGCGCCTTCAGTGTGTCTGCGTTTGAGAGACAGTTCGATCAACTGCCAGGTGCTTCACCTGTTACACACCCATTTCCTTTGATTTTGTTAGCAAGACTGGCGTGCTGCATAATAGGATGGACTATTGGCACATTATTTTAATTTGTCACATATACAAAAAAACCATCTCAGATAAAGCACCATCTAACCTTTTTCTACTTTCTCAGACAGCACAGAGGACGTCTCGCATGTCTCTAACAGAGATGGTGGCCCTCAAGAGAAACCAGATGCATCTCATGATTTGGATTGGTCTGCTGGCTCAAAGAGGTAAATGCTTTGTCCAGTATTTTCCAACAGACTGGCCTGGTCACTAAAACTGGCAATGGAATGTAAATAAAATTGCTAACTTGTTATTAACTTAAAGGGATAGTTCACCCAAAAATGAAAATTACCCCATAATTTACTCGCCCTCAATCCATCCATCAAGAACTATCCCTTTAATTAAGAACTGTATGGGAACTACATGGTTGAAATTGAATTGTAAGATGTAAGAGATAATTGAGGCATTTTAAATGTGATTCATTCAAGTTTATTTTCTGTCAGTGGGCTGAACCTGACCTTGAAGACCCCATTTGTGGATAAGCGCACAGAGAGGGCGGGGCTCCAGCGGAAGGTGTCCAATCGGAGGCTGCCGTCTGTGGATGCGTTTGACAAGGCTGTTCAGAGATGCTTGGAGCAGGGTCCTAACCAAGGTTTATATACACTAGGGCTGCACGAGTAAACGAAACAACCAAAATCGTGATATGGCTTAATGTAATCATCAAATCACAACGGCTGCAATTTAAATATATTATGTGCTACACGTTTCAGAGTGAAGCGTTCGTTTACATGAGAGCAGCTCATGAAGCTGTGTTTTTTAGTGACTAAATGCTGCTCCACACAAAGTCCATCTCTGCATCTACTGATTTTGGGTCACTTATAACGCGCAATTGCGGACGCAATATGCACCAGCGATCTTCCCAATGAGAAGCACTTCTAAAGCAGCAGTTGTCCAAAAAAAATGCCTTATGGACTCCCAGCAGTTTTCTGCCGAAATGAAAGCTTGATGGATTAAGCTGCATTCACACTACCAACGACTTTGTCGCTGCATGTCGCCAGTGGCTGGTGGTGAGGTCACTAGTGGGCGTTGCAATGGCAAGTTTTATTGTAAAAATTGCAATTCGATTTTTCCCCCCAAAATCGTAAAGCCCTAATATACACTTAATAAGTCCAATATTATGCATTCATCTTATTTGATCTGTATCTAAAATGTTTTTCTGTCCTTTAGATCACTCTGTGGTTCAGGATGGAAAAACTCTAGAAGATTCTTTATGGCAGAAGTTCACGCTTGGCCTCAATGATGTCACAGAGCTGTACGTCCACCCGAAAACGACCGAAGACGACACAGTAGGACCATCACAGGAAGAGGTGGTGCCTTCATCCCAAGAAGCAGGAGATGATGTGTTTTTGAGTCCTGTAGATGGTATCGTACTTGCTCCGACGCAGGCGATGACAGAATCACTTCCTGAATCTCAGGATGTGGAGCTACAATATCGGGAATACGTTGTGGAAGTTGAGGCTGAGAACGTGGAGGAAGATGATGATGATGAGAACATGGAGGAAGTGGAGGAAGTTGAGAAAGTGGAGGAAGTTGAGGTTGAGAACGTGGAGGATGTTGAAGTTGAGAATGAGAATGTGAAGGTAGATGATGGTGATGATGATAATAATGAGAACGTGGAGGAAGTTGAGGAGGAGAACTTGGAGGAAGTTGAGGAGGAGAACTTGGAGGAAGTTGAGGATGAGAACTTGGAGGAACTGGAGGAAGAGAACGTGGATGAAGTTGAGAATGTGAAGGAGGATGCTGATGATGATAATGAGAATGTGGAGGAAGTTGAGGAGGAGAACTTGAAGGAACTTGAGGAAGAGAACGTGGATGAGGTTGAGAATGAGAATGTGAAGGCAGATGATAATGATGAGAACGTGGAGGAAGTTGAGGAGAGCATGGAAGTGGAGGTTGAGGGAGCTGAGAATAAGAACATTGAAGAGAACCCAGATGCATCACATAATCAAGAGCTAATAACTCGCAGAGCTCACCGCTCAGAGGGAGGAGGCGCTATCTTGGGAGTTCCAGCTTTCACTAGAGTCACAAAGAGTTTCGGAGCTGGACTGAATCCCAGAGAGAAAGGTGAGGACAATGAGACTGCCTGAAATGACAATCACAGTGTTCAACCTGATTATTTCAGGTTCAAATGAGTTTGGGGTTGGTAAGAGAAAAAAGTTTTTGAAAGAAGTCTCTTTCTCTTATGCTCACTAAAGATTAAACAGTAGATGTTTTTAGTTAAAACACTAAAATTGTGAAATATTAGTACAAATTCAAAAAACTTTATTTTAATTTATTCCAACTGATTTTACAGCATCATTACTCCAGTCTTCAGTGTCACATGACCCTTCAGAAATCAATCTAATATGCTGATTTGCTGCTCAAGAAACATCTATTATTATCAATGTTGGATGCTTATCAATGTACTTTTGAATATCGACCAATAATTGTTGGATTTGTTAAAGTTTGTGATGTTTCTGGCATCAAATCTTTGAAAGGCTTTCAGGATTTTGATTGATTAAATAAACAGAAAATGCATATTTATATGCCTTTACACAATATATTGTCGCTTTACACAAAATGGTCTCTTCCTGTTTAACTGGGCAGTTACTTTAATAGTAACTAAACTAAAATTAATTGATAATTTCAGAGTTTGTTTGTAGATTGAGAAGTTCATGTGTTTCTGTTCAGATCATCTGGATTTTGTTGACGGGAACAGAGAGAGTTTGCAGGATGTTCCAGATGAAGAAAGAGAACAAGCGGGCAGCCCTGTGGCAGAGGTCACCACACATGAGCAGAGGTCATCGCAGCATGAGGCTAGTCTGGCTGAGGAAGATTTGCCTGGGCTTGCAGAGCATCATGATGCCCTAGATGAAGTGAGCCAATCGGAGGAGGAGGAGCTCATGGACCCTGAGCCAGCCAATCGGAGCCCTGAACCTCTACAGGAGGAGGAAGAGGATGATGATGATGATGACGACGCTCTTAGTGCAGGTGACTCTCACTTTCACATGTGTTTTATGTCTTCGCGTTAAGAAGTCCAATTCGTCTTCGCAATTCAGTTCATTTGAATGAATAATTTCAGTGAACTGGTTTAACAACCAATGCTCAGATGATGCTTGTACTAATATAACAAAATTCTGTGTGTGGGTGGGTGGCCTGGTAAACCCTACCTAATGGGGACAAAATGTCCCCACAAAGATGGCAATATCCGAAATCCTTGTCCTTGTGGGGACAATTTTTGGTCCACATGAGGAAAACATCTTATGAATCATACTAAGTGATGAATGTAAAAATGCAGAAAGTTTACTATGATGGGTAGATTTAGGGGTAGGGTTAATATAAGGGGGTAAAATATACAGTTTATACAGTATAAAAACCATTATGTCTATGGAAAGTCCGCATAAAACATGGAAACACAACGTGTGTGTGTGTGTGTGTGTGTGTGTGTGTGTGTGTGTGTGTGTACACTACCAGTCAAAAGTTTGGAAACATTAAGGTTTTAGATCTTAAGGTCTCTTAATCTAACCAAGGCTGCATTTATTTGATCAAATACAGCAAAAGCAGTATTATTGAGACTTATTTTTACAGTTTAAAATAACTATTTCTATTTTTTTCTATTTTAATATATTTTAAATGTAATTTATTCCTGTGATCAAAGCTGAATTTTCAGCATCATTACTCCAGTCTTTGGTGTCACATGACTCTTCAGAAAACATTCTAATATGATGATTTGCTGCTCAAAAAACATTTATTATTGTTATTATCAATGTTGAAAACAGTTTTTTTTTTCAGGATTATTTAATGAATAGAAAGTTCAAAAGAACAGTATTTATCTAAAATAGAAAGCTTTTGTAACATTGTAGTACCGCTCAAAAGTTTTGGGACGGTAAAAATATAATTTTTTTGGGGAAAGAACTTAAAGAAATGAATACATTTATTCAGCAAGGATGCATTAAATTGATCAAGTGACAGTATAGACATTTATAATGTTGCAAAAGCTTTATATATATATATCCACTAGGGGTGTGTGATATTGACAAATTATATCTCAATATTTTCTGGGATTTTGTCGATAACGGTAATTAGACGATATTTTGCTTAGTGTGTTATTGTTCACAGCAGTGACAGAAATCATCTTAATCATGTTTAAATAGATTTTTACAATTTATGGACATTTTTACCTTTATATAA
This sequence comes from Paracanthobrama guichenoti, assembly GCA_018749465.1. Classification (NCBI taxonomy): domain Eukaryota; kingdom Metazoa; phylum Chordata; class Actinopteri; order Cypriniformes; family Gobionidae; genus Paracanthobrama; species Paracanthobrama guichenoti. Next base: position 454,412 of record JAGHMJ010002535.1, read on the forward strand.
AAAAAATAGTTTTTAAATCTAATTATATGCATGCTTTTGTGTCAATTTCATACATTTAATAAAATGTAATTATAATAATAAGACAAAAGGGATGTTACCAGTCAAATTAAAGACATTTAATAAGACACATAACATCTGAAGTGGCATTTAGATAATTTACACAGACTGTTTAATTCAGGTCAGAGGTGACAAATGAATAACCTGCAGTTATGCATAACTAATGTTTGATGCTTGAAACATAAAACGTTAAATATTGATATTTGAAATGATTTACAACATGAAAAGATACTTTAAATGTGAAATTAAAACCGCCAGTAGGTGGCAGCAAATCACCACTGAGTGAGTCATTGAGATTCAACCGATTCATTCAAACGGATGATTCATTCAGGAACGAAGCATCTTAATCTACACTCACCTAAAGGATTATTAGGAACACCTGTTCAATTTCTCATTAATGCAATTATCTAATCAACCAATCACATGGCAGTTGATTCAATGCATTTAGGGGTGTGGTCCTGGTCAAGACAATCTCCTGAACTCCAAACTGAATGTCAGAATGGGAAAGAAAGGTGATTTAAGCAATTTTGAGCGTGGCATGGTTGTTGGTGCCAGACGGGCCGGTCTGAGTATTTCACAATCTGCTCAGTTACTGGGATTTTCACGCACAACCATTTCTAGGGTTTACAAAGAATGGTGTGAAAAGGGAAAAACATCCAGTATGCGGCAGTCCTGTGGCCTTGTTGATGCTAGAGGTCAGAGGAGAATGGGCCGACTGATTCAAGCTGATAGAAGAGCAACTTTGACTGAAATAACCACTCTTTACAACCGAGGTATGCAGCAAAGCATTTGTGAAGCCACAACACGCACAACCTTGAGGCAGATGGGCTACAACAGCAGAAGACCCCACCGGGTACCACTCATCTCCACTACAAATAGGAAAAAGAGGCTACAATTTGCATAAGCTCACCAAAATTGGACAGTTGAAGACTGGAAAAATGTTGCCTGGTCTGATGAGTCTCGATTTCTGTTGAGACATTCAGATGGTAGAGTCAGAATTTGGCGTAAACAGAATAAGAACATGGATCCATCATGCCTTGTTACCACTGTGCAGGCTGGTGGTGGTGGTGTAATGGTGTGGGGGATATTTTCTTGGCACACTTTAGGCCCCTTAGTGCCAATTGGGCATTGTTTAAATGCCACGGCCTACCTGAGCATTGTTTCTGACCATGTCCATCCCTTTATGACCACCATGTACCCATTCTCTGATGGCTACTTCCAGCAGGATAATGCACCATGTCACAAAGCTTGAATCATTTCAAATTGGATTCTTGAACATGACAATGAGTTCACTGTACTAAAATGGCCCCCACAGTCACCAGATCTCAACCCAATAGAGCATCTTTGGGATGTGGTGGAACGGAGCTTCCGTGCCCTGGATGTGCATCCCACAAATCTCCAGCAACTGCAAGATGCTATCCTGTCAATATGGGCCAACATTTCTAAAGAATGCTTTCAGCACCTTGTTGAATCAATGCCACGTAGAATTAAGGCAGTTCTGAAGGCGAAAGGGGGTCAAACACAGTATTAGTATGGTGTTCCTAATAGTCCTTTAGGTGAGTGTATCTTGGTCATTGAATCATTAATTCAACTGATTCGTTCAAAAAACTGATTCATTCAGTAAGGAAACACCTCCGTGTGTAGCTCAGAGATGCAATTACAGTGCTCTGGCAAAAACAGGTGTTTGTCTAAAATGTTAGTCATTTTAATATTAATTGTATTAATTCAATATCATATTTGTTATCATGCTGAAAACTGGAGAAAAACTTTACTCTTTGTGTGATTTATTTATTAACTATTTAAAATTATATAAATATAGCCTAGACTAAATCATGCAGTGAAAGCGTGCACTTTAAATGTGCACCCACACTAGTCTAATCTACAAGACTACATCATGTAATGTGCGCATGATGTATATCGCACACCCCTAATATACACTATATTGCCAAAAGTTTTGGGATGTCTTCCTTTACATGCACGTTGACCCACCCTTTGCAGCGAAAACAGCTTCAGCTCTTCTGGGAAGGCTTTCCACAAGGTTTAGGAGTGTGTTTATGTGAATTTTTGACCATTCTTCTAGAAGCGCATTTGTGAGATCAGGCACTAATGTTGGACGAGAAGGGCTGGCTCACAGTCTCCGCTCTAATTCATCACAAAGGTGTTCTGTCGGGTTGAGTTCAGGATTCTGTGCAGGCCAGTCAAGTTCCTCTACAACTCGCTCATCCATGTCTTTATGGACATTGCTTTGTGCACTGGTGTTCAAAGATCCCCAAACTGTTCTAACAAATTTGGGAGCATAAAATTGTCCAAAATGTCTTGGTATGCTGAATCATTAAGAGTTCCTTTCACTGGAACTAAGGGGCCATGCCCAACCCCTGAAAAACAACCCCACACCATAATCCCCCCTCCACCAAAATTTACACTTGTCACAATGCAGTCCGGCAAGTACCATTCTCCTGGCAACAGCCAAACCCAGACTCGTCCATCGGATTGCCAGACAGAGAAGCGTGATTGGTCATTCCAGAGAACACGTCTCCACTGCTCTAGAGTCCAGTGGCGGCGTGCTTTACATCATTGCACCTGACGCTTTGCATTGCACTTGGTGATGTAAGGCTTGGATGCAGCTGCTCGTCTAGGGAAACCCATTCCATGAAGCTCTCTACGCACTGTTCTTGAGCTAATCTGAAGGCCACAGGAAGTTTGGAGGTCTGTAGCTATTGACTCTGCAGAAAGTTGGCGACTTCTGCGCACTGTGCGCTGCAGCATGCGCTGACCCCGCTCTGATTTTACGTGGCCTATCACTTCATGGCTGAGTTGCTGTTCTTCCCAATTGCCTCCACTTTGTTATAATACCACTAACAGTTGAGCATGGAATATTTAGTAGTGAGAAAATTTCACAAATAGACTTATTACACAGGTGGCAACCTATCACATTACCACGCTTGAATTCACTGAGCTCCTGAGAGCGACCCATTCTTTCACAAATGTTTGTAGAAGCGTCTGCATGGCTAGTGCTTGATTTTATACACCTGTGGCCATGGAAGTGATTGGAACAACTGAATTCAATGATTTTGAGGAGTGTTCCAATATTTTTGTCAATATTGTGTATAGATATGTAGATTGTTAAATGTTTTCTTATAATTTTTGAGTGACTCGTTTTATCGAATCATTAAAAAAAAAACTTGTTGATGTGCTTGCAAATCAGATTTAGCTCATTTTCTTTTACATTAATTGTATTTTCTTTTATTTCAGAACTGTCCATGAAAACTCCTGCTTTCATAAGACAGAAGAGAGTGTTTGCAAGTCCTAGTGCGCAGCCCATGCCCACAGTCCTTAAAGACATAAATGCTGGGTATGTACCAAAAACATTTCTCTTCCCTTTGGCTGTTTTTAGTGTATCCTAATGCAAATTTAAAACCCATTTATCTCAGTCCCGCACCTCAGGCTGCCAAACGAGCCCCCAGACAGAAGCGTCAGATGGGGGATGACATTCTACCCAAGAGTTACGTCATGAGCATTTTCAGGCATTTCGCCAAGACCAAAGTGGCCAGTGACGTGTACCCTGTCATTAATGAATTGTAAGTGTTTAGGAAAAAATTATATACACTATGCAGCATGAACATTTGAAGTTGCATCTCCTGCAATGTTTCTGTCTTTTCTTTTTTATTCCTCTTAGTCTTAAGAAGTACTTTGATCGGCTAGCAGATGATCTGGAAGTATACGCTACTCATGCCAAACGTAAAACTATTGAGGTTGATGATTTTGAGCTCCTCATGAGAAGGTAAACTTTAGAGAGGAGTATGCTTTTTTTACATTTTTCAACTTTCTGTTGTGTGTAATGTTTCTGTTTGAGCATGAAAAAGTTCTGCAAAGTCACTCTAAAGAGAGTTATTCTCTATATTACTGTGTTTCTGAACTCCCTGAAACACCTGTATTGTAGTCTTGAGTTTCTTCCAGGAACGAACATGTCACAATATTTCTCATTTAAATAATTCCCACCCAGTACATTGCCAAAAAGAGGGGTGGGGCCTGGTTGAATTAGTTAGTGGTGTGTTGAAACTTTTAAAGGTGGGGTAAGTGTTATTTCAAAATCGCTTTACAAAACAGACTCGGCCGAGTACTTAAGCAAACTTGTAGCCAATCAGCAGTAAGGGGCGTGTCTACTAATGACAAGGAGAAAAGAGCGCGCCGTGCACGTCATTATTCAAAAGACACGACACACAGGACAGCATTAGCCAAGTGACGACAGAAAGAGAGATATGGCAGATAAAAGTAAAAGGGGAAAATGTCTGTAGAACAAAAGAAGGCTTAGGATCAGGCAAGAAGTATCAGCTTTCCAGTGCTGGAGAGAACTCAAGGAGTGGGAAGACCTGCAATCGGACGCCGAGGTTGCTTTATTTCTTCTCGATAGGCGAGTAACATTTGGTTTTGTTTTGTTTCACAGAACTAATATATGCTGGCTTTTGCTTGAAAATGCTCGTGTGTCATGTTCACTTGTTTGTCCATTTGCAATCGTATCGTCGTTCACTTCAGCAACGATAAAGACCCATTCATTTCCACACCGTATAAGCCTGGAGCGTCTAAACCTCCTCGTTGTCTGTTTCAAGCATCAGCTCACAAAATGTGTCCGACAAGTAAGATACTATACTCCTAATATATGTTTGTTTCCTCTTTTCATGATCTAACGTATATAACCCTCTAATCTGGTCATAATTGTAATATGTTCGTTAGTTGGTCTGTCGTGCTCGTGCTATCGAGTTGTTCATGAGAACTGTTTGTGTTTTTGTGATCGCTATAACTCTAGTCTTGTCATATTTGTAATATGTTCGTTAGTTGGACTGTCGTGCTCGTGCTATCGAGTTGTTCATGAGAACTGTTTGTGTTTTTGTGATGGAAGGGATGACTTTTTCATTGAACATTTGACCTGGATTACCATAGTAACACACAGATTCTGCCATAGTCGTTGCCTGGGTTACGTATGTGTGGGGCAGAGCTACCAAAATAGGTGCGTGTTTGTTTTGGTGATTTGAAATATCAACAATGGTTACCAGAAAGCACTTACCCCACCTTTAAGGTAAGAGGTGTGACATTTCCCAAACACTATTGAAGCAGCTGACCAATCACAACACATTGATCCATCCGACCAATCAGTGCACACTGTGCTTTTCAGAAGTAGGGGCTTCATAGAGACAGGAACTAAACAGAGTTTATACTGGGAAGAGAGGAGCTGCAAGAGTGTCAAATATGTGAAAAATAATGTGTTTTGAACATTCAAGCATGAAAACCTATTCTAGTAGAGCCCAAAAACAAAATCAAGACTTTGAAAAAGGGCATAATAGGTCATTTTTAAAGGGTTAGTACACCCAAAAATGAAAATTGTCATTAATTTCTCACCCTCATGTCATTCCAAACTCGGAAGACCTTCGTTCATCTTCGGAACACAAATGAAGATATTTTTGATGAAATCTGAGAGCTCTCTGAATCCTCCATAGACAGCTTTTTAATTAACACTATCAAGGCCCAGAAAGGTAGTAAAGACATCGTTAAAACAGTCCATGTGACTCCAGTGGTTCAACCTTAAATTTATGAAGCCAAGAGAATACTTATTGTGTGCAAAAAAACAAACAAAATTAACGACTTTATTCAACAATCTCTTCTCCTCCGTGACACTGTCCTATGCAATTCAAGTAACAACCACAATGCATGCATGTGGTGCTCAGCCAATAATAAAAGCCCAACAATGTGAATAGAGAGTGACAGGGAAGAGAAGACATTGTTAATTTTGTTTATTTGCGCACAAAAAGCATATCTTAATTTGTGTTCAGACAATGAATGAATGTCTTATGGGTTTGGAATGACATGAGGGTGAGTAATTAATGACAAATGTAATTTCTGGGTGAACTATCCCTTTAAGTTTGATGGAGTTGAATGACACTTGCAGCCTTTTCCCCCTTAGAGTCATATTGGCTATGTTTAGCATGCTCAACTACTTGTTTCTGTTGTTTTTCTCAGGCAGGGCTTTGTGAAGGATGGTACGCCTGTGAATATACTGATAGAGAAATATCTTCCGCTCGAGTATCGGAAACTTCTCATCCCGGTGGCCACCAGCGGAAATAAAGTCATCCCAACACAAAGAAGGTGAACATGCAGATGTGACGTCCTCCTTAAACACTGATCATATCTGCATGTGCTTTTGTAAATATGTTTATATGTTCAAAACATAAATCCCTTGTTTTGTAAATAAAGATGTGTGTAATATATATCTGTCATTTGTTTAATGCAGCACCATTAAGAAAACTAATAAACTTTCAGTTTGTTGTATTTCTAGCCTTTTATGTACATTTTCTTCAAAGCAGACATTAAAAACCACATGGTATTTAAATGAATGTCCCTGTCTTATTGTGCATGATTCATTGGTGCACAAAAAGCTTTCCTCAAAATGGTTTGCCTCAAAAATGTTTCTGCCATGGAAAAATATAAACCACAAACATCATAGCCTTCTGATTCTGTGTCGGAAATTATTCAAAATATGTGAGTATTGTTTGCTGCATACTATACTTTAGGATGTGAAACCATATGCATTATATACACACGCACCTAAAGGATTATTAGGAACACCATACTAATACTGTGTTTGACCCCCTTTTGCCTTCAGAACTGCCTTAATTCTACGTGGCATTGATTCAACAAGGTGCTGAAAGCATTCTTTAGAAATGTTGGCCCATACTGATAGGATAGCATCTTGCAGTTGATGGAGATTTGTGGGATGCACATCCAGGGCATGAAGCTCCCGTTCCACCACATTCCAAAGATGCTCTATTGGGTTGAGATCTGGTGACTGTGGGGGCCATTTTAGTACAGTGAACTCATTGTCATGTTCAAGAAACCAATTTGAAATGATTCGAGCTTTGTGACATGGTGCATTATCCTGCTGGAAGTAGCCATCAGAGAATGGGTACATGGTGGTCATAAAGGCATGGACATGGTCAGAAACAATGCTCAGGTAGGCTGTGGCATTTAAACAATGCCCAATTGGCACTAAGGGGCCTAAAGTGTGCCAAGAAAACATCCCCCACACCATTACACCACCACCACCACCAGCCTGCACAGTGGTAACAAGGCATGATGGATCCATGTTCTCATTCTGTTTACGCCAAATTCTGACTCTACCATCTGAATGTCTCAACAGAAATCGAGACTCATCAGACCAGGCAACATTTTTCCAGTCTTCAACTGTCCAATTTTGGTGAGCTTGTGCAAATTGTAGCCTCTTTTTCCTATTTGTAGTGGAGATGAGTGGTACCCGTGGGGTCTTCTGCTGTTGTAGCCCATCCGCCTCAAGGTTGTGTGTGTTGTGGCTTCACAAATGCTTTGCTGCATACCTCGGTTGTAACGAGTGGTTATTTCCGTCAAAGTTGCTCTTCTATCAGCTTGAATCAGTCGGCCCATTCTCCTCTGACCTCAAGCATCAACAAGGCATTTTCGCCCACAGGACTGCCGCATACTGGATGTTTTTCCCTTTTCACACCATTCTTTGTAAACCCTAGAAATGGTTGTGCGTGAAAATCCCAGTAACTGAGCAGATTGTGAAATACTCAGACCGGCCCGTCTGGCACCAACAACCATGCCACGCTCAAAATTGCTTAATGTCAGAATGGGAAAGAAAGGTGATTTAAGTTTGGAGTTCAGGAGATTGTCTTGACCAGGACCACACCCCTAAATGCATTGAAGCAACTGCCATGTGATTGGTTGATTTAGATAATCGCATTGAGAAATTGAACAGGTGTTCCTAATAATCCTTTAGGTGAGTGTATATACACAGTAGTATTCTGTTTTGCATGTTTTAATCCTATTCTCATCTAGTTAGTTGTTTTACATTTTTAATTCAATTGTGTGTAAATCCAATGCTTTATCTGCCACACTAGAAATGGAAGTGTATTGCATTCTGGGATACACCTTCCTGCGCACTCCTCTCTTGTATGTTGTACATTTAGGCAAATGTAATAGGTTATTCATGCAAACAGTATGGAATATACCATGCATGTTATGCATACCAAAAAATGGGTTTTGAATATATTTAATACATTTGAAATGCGTTTTTCATGCATGGATACTGTAATGACAGCACCTGTGTTGGGTGTAACTAGTTACTAAGTCATTAGTTACTGTATTTCAATTACTTTCCCCTTGTAATAGTAAAGTAAGGGATTAGTCTGTAATTTACTTAATTGTAATTAAGTTACTTCTGATGCAATTGAACTAAATGCATGTTTTTATGTATCTTTCTTACATTTGTAATACTTTGGTCAGTTAGTAAGAATAATTGATGTAGTTTTATATGATGTATTTGAATGAATTAAAAGAGGCATTTCATGTCTATTGCTTTCCTAGAGGTTGATTGATATAGGATTTAGAAATAGGAAGGATATAGGAAGTTATTAAATACTTTTTGGAGAGTAATTTGCACAGTAATCTAATTACACTATTGAAGATGTAATGAATTACTTTTTTAGAGTAACTTACCCAACACTGGACAGCACTGCAAAAGCTAGCTTTAAGGTCTGTGCAAAATAAAAACTATGATTTTGAAAGCAAAGAAAGACATTCATAAATATTTGTATTATAATTTTACTTTTGTCCTGTAAATAAAAGTATTATTAATAAATGCTTGTTTTTACAGTGCAATATCATTTCAGTATATATCTGTATTTGACTGATTTTAAACATTTTTAAACATATTACTGAAAATTGTATATTCATACTGAATATTATTTTATTATTCATGTTGAATGGGAATTAATGGATCTTAGCTGATCAGTTACTTTGATTATATCCAAGTCCAGTCCTATATCTCTTCTGTCACATGGAAAGTCACAGAAGATTAATGTTAGATTGAAGTAGTCCGAATCTTTACTATGATGAGCTGGCTTCTGTGGGTTCTCTGTCGCTCCTTATGCAAAAATACCAGATCTAAAAATGTGCTTGCGTGCAGTGTCCACTAGGTGGCAGTGTCACTCCATCACAGGAGTTTAACAGGCGTGATGTCTGGTTTCTGTTACAGGCTTTTGAGTTACACACCACTATTTTTCATTATAAAATGGATAATTCTGATCTTGAATGCTAATTGGTCAATACGATGTTGCAAAATATCTCGTATAGACTATATCACTGCACAGCACTAGAAGAGACCAACTATTAACCTTAGATTGCATGTCAGGTGTAGATCTTATATCAGAAGTACGACATGCATTTGCTTAATTTTGCATTGACTGTTTTATAAAAGCAGACACGTGAGAGTCATTTTGTGAGTCTTTAGTTATTCAAACTATTTCAGTTCTGCTATCCAGCCAAACCTTGACCTCTTATTCACTGTATGTCACAGCCTCCTGAAGCTTATTGTTAAAATAACTGCTTTAATATGGTGCAATGCTGGGTTACACTTTATTTTAAGGTGTTATTGTTACAGTGTAATTATATATATTTAAGTACTGTTTAATATTTAGTAACTCCATGTACTTAATCTAAGGTTAGGGTAGGATTAGTTGCATGTAATTATGCATAGTAAGTACATGTAACATATGTCACATGGACACTGTAAAATAAAGTGTTACCCAATGTTGTATAGAAGAGTTTGGGTGAAGTTCAAAGTAACTAATGCACCATTTCTTAATCTTTCCCTCCAGCTTTTTTCCTTTTGCTAATGACCGAAGCAGACGTGTATGTGTGAGTTTTACAAGGCCAAGTCTGTTTTTGAGATTTGCGGGCCCAGACAGACGCTGGATTCCTGTTTCATTCAAAACCTCTTTCAGTATCTTTTGTCTTTATTTACTGTCAGACTGGATTTAATCTTCCAAAGGTTTCAATTCCAGATCCGGCTCATGTTTCACACCCTTCTCGTTGTGCTGTCGCTATAGATTGAGCCGGCTATCCAGATGTTGGGTCCCTGTGGCCCTCTGGGGCCCCAACCTCCTCCTCTCCTCCTCTTCTCCTCCTCCTGCTTGCAGTGACCCTTCCACATTCTCCACAGTATGAGTCAGCACTGCAGCCGCTCCAGCGAACTCCATCTATCATGTTGAGTTTCATTACAATGTAGCACTTAAACCAAACATTGCTCAAAAAAACGAACCTCTGACAAGCCAATCTGTTCTCTGTCTCCTTCATAAAACCACAAACGTGGGTCACACAGAGCCGCCACAGCCAGAACGCTCACGTCATCTAGTGCATGACTCACCGGGTGAGAAATGATCCTCGGTGTGGCTTGATCTGCGAGCGAACACGTGTGTGAAATTAGCTGACTTATTGTTTAAGTTGAGATTTTCAGCGATGGAGAGAGTGATGTGAAATGAGAGAGCTGTTGTGAAAGTGAAAAACCACCCGATCAAGTCAACCTGAACATCATCTACTTTATTAATACAGTTGTTCCAAAGAAAAAGTTTGTCTTTCAAGTGTAACAACTTGCTCCGCCTCTGAAATGACTTTCTTTTCAGCTGACATCATCAAGCCCTCTTACTTTTTTAGCCCCTCCCCTCCAACTACCTGCCATAAAGGGACACTTTAAACCATCTAATCAGTTCCTGATGGAAAAACATTTGTTCTTGTTGAGAAAAAAGAAATATCAAATTACATGAGTAAAATAGTTTGCAGATTTTTCATGTTGATATTTTCCAGATATTTTTTGTTTGGTCATCTGATCTTACAAACAGTGGGCACTACTGAGTGGACCAATCTTATGTAGACTAACTGCATTCCATTCAGGAGTCATCATCCCTATTCTCTGTTCCCTTTAAAGGCTCCACAATGAAAGCTTTGGAGGTTGAAGGGTGTATGGGCTCATTTGAAATAGGATACTGACTATATCTTTATATGGCAGAAATAGGAACAGTATGCTATTCTGAATTGAAAAACCCTGCAAAATTATTGCCATGAGTGTCTCCCTTCAAAGTGCCCTGAAAAAGCGCCATTTATGCCATTTGGAACGCACTGAAAGAAGCCCTACTGCTTTTACTTTGTCTATTTAAACATGCGCTAGGCTAAATAGATGTGTTTGACAATATGGGCTCGTCTCTAGACCTTGCGCTTTTTTCAATCTATTACCCTGTGTCTTGCATTTTTGCACTGTGAATGGCCTTTTGGTACTAGGCCACTGATGTGACAGGACATTTTGTTGGTCACTTGGGCTGTGTCCGAAATCACCCCATACCCTTAAATAGGGTACTATTTGAGGTGACAGCCATTTTGTGTCTGAAACCATAGTGGACGTTATTGAGTACACTCATTCAATCCCACAATAATGAGTGTACAACTGCGTACGCTCGACGTCTAGAGAATACCCATAATGCACTGTGATGGTCACGTCGAATGAATTCCTGCATCCGCAGCTTGAATCATCCATCCATCCATTTTCCAAACCGCTGGTCCAATGCGGCTACGGCGTATCATACAGATATACATTTACTTTTTACTTCGTTTAATTAAAGGGTACATAACACACACAGTTTCTGCCAGTCTCATGTTAATCTTGAGAAACAATAGAGTAGTATTGCAAACCTTCATATCTCAGAAGAGTCTTTCGTTTGATCATATTTATAAAAGACAGATACACTGTACCGATTCTTTCAGAAAACAGCCAAACTCGTGGAGGAGTGAGTCATGAACACACACACACACACACACACGTACATCATGACATTATCCCTGGATAACTTTCTATTCACTATACGTTTGTGTTGTTGACATTATATGCATTTACACACCGATTGCCAACAGAACACACACATTTGATGCAGTTTCACTCACCGCCTGCGGTTTCGACTCATGACTGGGAACAAACAAACACACTTGCAGAACTCCGTTGCTGCTCCGGAAAAACAAACTGCATCCACTGTTTCCTTAACGCTGGGTTATTTGGGAAGCTGAACAAGGTTATCTTTCCCTCAACCAAAAACACTTCTTTAGTGACGTTGTTGATTCTGTGGTCTAAACGACAGCGCTGCCGACGGCTCCCGTAACCCGAACAAAGCTCGTTGATGGCCGTGCTCTTGCTCTCGCTCTGGTTGACGTGCACACGCTCATCCGGGAGAAGTGTCCATACAAGGAATTCTACCCTTTATGATGTCATACAGGGCCAAAGGAGTGTATTTGGCACAGAAATACTCCGTCATACGTCCAACTCGTCTTTTGCAATTTTGGCCATGTTTAGCATGAGAATCCAACTCTTTAACAGCGTAAACAAGTCAGAATGCACAAAATAACATTAGACCCCCCCCCCTTAAGGTTTATACATGCTAGTTTCCATGACAAACTTCAAGATAAACCTTTTCATTACGACTGGAGTTGCCAAATGTAATTAAATAGCAAGCACAAACTATGCGAAAGCGTCAGCCCTTCTGGCGCACTCAGTGTAAGTAAAGGTCAGGGTAAAGTGCAAGTAAAATATCTAGCTTCCATCAGACTGCCCTCCGTATTCAACTTGCGCAGAAAGTGTAACGCCTCTCGCAGTTCAAAACATGCTACGTCATGCGTCGCACCAGTTGCGCTTTTTCCGTAAGTTGAATACGGAGGGCGGAAGCTAGATATTTTACTTTATAATGTGTTAAATATGGATATTTTTCTTACCCAAATGCATCGCTTCACTTCGGAAGCCCCCGGAGCAGTGTAGAGTACATTTATGATGAAGAGATGCACTTTTTGGGGCTTCAAAGTTTGGGCTGCCATTCACTGCCATTATAAAGCTTTTTTTAATATAACTCTGATTGTGTTCGTCTGAAAGAAGAATGTCATATACACCTAGGATGACTTGAGGGGGAGTAAATCATGTGCTAATTGTCATTTTTGGGTGAACTAACCCTTTAAGGACTCAAATACAGGACTGACAACCATATTCTGCTCCAGTGTTTTCCTGGCCAGAGACACCCTCACAGCAGCATTAACTAGTTTTTAGGTAATATAGTACAAAGTATAGTGTTATAAATGTACATACATTTAAAAATAAAATCTTTGCAGGATTTACAATGCTGAGACTCGTACTTAGGACTGCACATGCTCATTGGCTGATCTAGCCTGAAAAGTAAGCTTTTTTCAACGCTATTTGAGCATAAGAAACAACATTTATGTGACAGTTTGTGTCAGATTTTGTTGCTGATTTGAAATATGTAATTCAATTGCGAGTTTGTCAAGCAGTTTTTGAGATTTCAGGATTCCCCCATTCAGATAGATGCAATATGGCCGCCGAGTGAACAGACTTTCCTTTGAAAGGGACTTTAATAGCTAGCAATGTTGTTTTGTTTGTAAAGACTCAGTGTAGCACACAAAAGATCACGTATGTGGTTTATATGCAGGTATATGCTTGTCTTGTGTGACATTTTATGACATTCTCTATTGGTGAGGGGTGACATCAGCCTAAGGCTTTTTTGGTACAATGTAGAAAAGACATTAGCATGTCGTCCAGCTATCTGTCATAAATCTCTAAGTTTGAACGGTCAACTTATCCAAAACAAACATGTGACGCTCAAGCACAGTTGTGGGGTCTCTCGTCCAGCACTGGTCACTAGGCACGGATGTTTTTGTGTTGGTCTGTATCTGTTTTCGCAATGTTGTGTGAATGTTTTCTGCTCTTCTGGCTGCAGAGGATGTTTCTGGCACACTTTTTCGTTCGTTCCTGCCAGAACTTGGACCCAGTGGACCCAAACCAATTTCATCATCAATGTGTGACTGAGTCACACTGCTACTCAGCAAAGAGAGTGAGAGAAAAATCTGCTCGGCCAAAAATACATGAATACTACACACCAGATGGAAATAAAGTGAAAAGTAAATAGCAAAACAGAACGAAGGACAAAGATCTAGAAGGGTCAAGAAAACTCTTGCTTTCTGGTCTGGCCTGGTCTTGCACAGGCAAGAATCACTTGTTTTCTTCATAACATGTAATCTACAGTAGTTAGTCATATCCTCTGGCGATATTAGCTAATGTTTTCTACTGGTTTAATATGGCTTTAATTACACACTAACTATTTTTTCCCCCCAGTTTTCTGGCAGACGGACATGACATTCAAATCCCAAGTCTCAAAAGCCACAAAATCGAGTCATTTCCATGGGAGATGAGGGTGAGAACTACGTTTCCCAGAGCACAATGTGGCCTCTGTTTACCGAGTTGACTTAGTAGTGTCCCGACATATTTAGTCTTTATACAGTATGATTCCTCTCATAAAGATGCCACGGTCCAGATTCTCACTGGTCCTAGTCTGGAACATTCTTTTCCATTTTGAGGTTTATCCTCTTTAAAGGGATAGTGGTTACACTTTACAATAAGGTCTCATTTGTTAACATTAGTTAAAACTAACATGAACTACTAATGAGCAATACATTTGTTGCATGTATTTATTAATCTTTGTTAATGTAAGTTAATAAAATACAGTAGTTCGCTGTGTTACTTCACAGTGCACAAATGTTAACAAATACAACTTTTGATTTCAATAATGTATTAGTAATTGTTGAAATTAACAAAGATTAATAAATGCTGTAGAAGTATTGTTCTTTAAGTATTGTATTCTTATTTCATGTTAACTAATGAAGCCTTATTGTGAAGTGTTACCAGGATAGTTCACTTAAAAACGTACATTCGGTCATTATTTATGCCCTTCCAAACCTGTATGACCTTGTTTCTTTCATAAAAAATGAGGAGAGATATTCTGGATATTGTGCTGTTCACTGTTTTCTCCGTAATTACAATGGAGACCGGAGCTTTCAAGATCCAAAAATGATACACAAGTAACTTTAAAAATATATATTTAAATGACAATAAACATGCTCCATATGATTAATGCACTATATTTGAAGTCTTTTGAAGTCATAGAATAGCTTTGTGTAAGGACTGTAATGTAAGCAATTTAAGCAAAATGCGGGATTTTCCCATAGGCTTTTGGATTATCGCTAAAAACAAGCTCTGTGATTAACACAAGTTTATGATACTTAAACATTTTGTCCATCAAGATAATTATCACAGATGAACATAACTTTTATTAATTTTGAAGCCTAAATGCGGTCGCCAGAAGTAAAAAGCTAAAGGTAGGCTACACACGAACTACACCACTGTCCCGTGATTTCAACGTCACCATCACTAAGCTTCCGCCAACTTTTCTATCTCAAAACATTTTCCCAGAACGTTTGAGTTAGAATAGTTTATAAGAGCACAATTATGAGCATAATGAGGCTGTAAAAGCGGACACAGTTTGCCTGCTCGGCGAGATGCCGTTTAATCTCCTCGACAGCCTCTGTAGTCCCATTTAGCCCCTTGTTAGCAACCGCCTTTTTCAAGACACGTAACACCTTCAAAAAAATCACGAGTGGTAATACTGATGTGTTTTATGTCGTAGAATAAAACGGGAAAGTGTCTTGAGCTTGTGTTCACCACAAGGTTAATGGCATCTACACTAATGTGAGTCTCTCTGTTTATCCCGAGGTTTACTGCAGTCAGCCGGATCCAGGCCGTATCCAGATCAGATGGTGGACCTGCGCCTGGACATGACCAATGCATCCCTGAAATGTCTGCAGAGAGCGTGTCAAACAAACTCCCCCTGTAAATGCAGCATCGCCACGACATCCTCATTAAACCCGTCTCCGGCGTGACGACTCCAATCTTTCAAACAATCTTACGAATATCTATTGATCTAATATGGCTTAAGACCTGCAATGTTGCCAGAATTATAATCATACACTGTTAGTTCATCGGCCAGAGGAGAACTGGCACCCCGACTGAGCCTGGTTTCTCCCAAGGTTTTTTTCTCCATTCTGACCCTGAAGGAGTTTTGGTTCCTTGCCACCGTTGCCTCTGGCTTTTGGCTTGCTCAGTTGGGGACACCTAAATTTCTTCTATATTACCGATCTGCCCGCATTGACACTATATGATACTTGAAATTAGCTGGATAACATCACCGTTTTCACCAGAACGGCTGTACAAATTCTGTTGCATTATTTTCCTGTTAACAATGTGAAGCTGCTTTGAAACTATTGGACTTGTTAAAAGCACTATATAAATAAAGGTGACTTGACTTGACAGGCCTTATTTCAGCCATTTAACCAAAAACCTTTTTTTTTTAACGAGGGAACCAGAAGAGCTAAAATGCTAACTCGCTTCCGCGTTTTGCCTTCAAAGTGATTTCATACCACTCTACTAGTGGTTACTGTCATTTCAAGATCTGCCGCTGTTGCACATGACGCGGATCTCACACGTGCCTCATTTTCTCACAACTCTTTACGTTCATGTAAAACTTTATTTAACCAATTTAAGAGGATACTAGACAAAACTGACATTTTGGCATAATTGTGTGTTATTGTTCATTCAAATGCAAAAGAACTCGAAGATGACATAAAAAAACAGATGCTGCGTTAATTGCGTTAAATATTTTTAACTCGTTAAACTGATTTATTTTATTTTTATAATAATCTCATGATGACAGCACTAATTTTTCATTGATAATCTGTATTTTTAGTGGGCTGTTGAAGGAGTCAGTGAGTTGAATTCAAGAACTGCATCAGTCTGATTCACAAACAAGTTGTTCACTTCAGACAGTTTCGTGCATTGGATCAAACTATTTTTTGAATCGGACATTGCTACTCTTCTCCTGAAAACACACAGGCCGCATGTCAAGATTTTCAGTGAGTAATGATTTAAATATTAATCTGCTCTTCACAAAAAATATCATATATGCCTTTAAATGGTCATTTTGGATTTCGACCACCCCAGCCCTCATTAACTTTCATTGTATTGAAAATAAGATATTATTCATAAATTCATCTTTTTTGTTCAACAGAAGAATAAAAGTAATTCCAGTTTGGAACAACATGAGGGTGAGTAAATGGTGACAAAACTTTTATTTTATGATGAACTGTTCCTTTAAGAGGTTAATGACATCTTAGAGTGTTTCAGTGCTTATGTGTGTGTTTCAGACCACAGTATCTGTATCATCATGTCTTGCAGTAGACAGTCAGGCCACCTCTAGCATACTGAGCGGTCCCGGCCAATGACCACATCCCCCCCTCCCTCTTTCAGAAAGATGGGGTGATGGATGGAAAGTCGGGATGATGGCTGTTTTTCCTATATTTCGCTCTCTCTGCACCATGTTCCCCCCCTCCCCTCGTCTTTCTTTCATGTCCTGCTGAAGATATACAGCTTCCTGCCTGAATGTACACGTGGAACTCCTCTCGTGTTCTCTTCTATCCCTCTTTTTCCTGTCTTATATTCTATTTCCTGTCACTATATCTTCCCTTTTTAGCATTTCATTTTCATCTATCCACAAAAGTCTCTCTCTCTCTCTCTCTCTCTCTCTCATTCTCTCATTCTCTCATTGTGCATCCCTATTTTAATAAATGTAGGTGTCGTTACAGTTAATTGATATGTTTGGAAATGGCATACTGACTACTGTATGTAGTGTGCTGTATGTAGTGTGCTGTATGTAGCGTGCTGCATGCAGTGTGCTGCATGCAGTGTGCCGTATGCAGTGTGCCGTATGCAGTGTGCCGTATGTAGTGTGCTGTATGCAGTGTCCTGTATGTAGTATGCTGTATGTAGTGTGCTGTGTGCTGTATGCAGTGTGCTGCTGTATGTAGTGTGCTGTGTGCTGTATGTAGTGTGCTGTATGCAGTGTGCCGTATGCAGTGTGCCGTATGTAGTGTGCCGTATGTAGTGTGGCGTATGCAGTGTGGCGTATGCAGTGTGCCGTATGCAGTGTGCCGTATGCAGTGTGCCGTATGCAGTGTGCCGTGTGCCGTATGCAGTGTGCCGTATGCAGTGTGCCGTATGCAGTGTGCTGTATGTAGTGTGCTGTATGCAGTGTGCTGCTGTATGCAGTGTGCTGTATGCAGTGTGCTGTATGTAGTGTGCTGTATGTAGTGTACTGTATGTAGTGTGCTGTATGTAGTGTGCTGTATGTAGTGTGCTGTATGTAGTGTGCCGTATGCAGTGTGCTGTGTGCTGTATGTAGTGTGCTGTATGCAGTGTGCTGTATGTAGTGTGATGTATGCTGTATGTAGTGTGCTGTATGTAGTGTGATGTGTGCTGTATGCAGTGTGATGTGTGCTGTATGCAGTGTGATGTGTGCTGTATGCAGTGTGCTGTATGTAGTGTGACGTGTGCTGTATGTAGTGTGATGTGTGCTGTATGCAGTGTGCTGTATGTAGTGTGATGTGTGCTGTATGCAGTGTGCTGTATGTAGTGTGATGTGTGCTGTATGCAGTGTGCTGTATGTAGTGTGATGTGTGGTGTATGCAGTGTGTTGTATGTAGTGTGATTTGTGCTGTATGCAGTGTGCTGTATGTAGTGTGACGTGTGCTGTATGCAGTGTGCTGTATGTAGTGTGATGTGTGCTGTATGCAGTGTGCTGTATGCAGTGTGATGTGTGCTGTATGCAGTGTGCTGTATGTAGTGTGCTGTATGTGTTGTGTGCTTGTGTTGTGTGCTGTATGTAGTGTGCTGTATGCAGTGTGATGTGTGCTGTATGCAGTGTGCTGTATGTAGTGTGTTGTGTGCTGTATGCAGTGTGCTGTATGCAGTGTGATGTGTGCTGTATGTAGTGTGATTTGTGCTGTATGTAGTGTGATGTGTGCAGTGTGCTGTATGTAGTGTGATGTGTGCTGTATGCAGTGTGCTGTATGTGATGTGTGTATGTGTGCTGTATGCAGTGTGATATATGTGCAGTGTGCTGTATGTGTGTGATGTGTGCTGTGTGTGCTGTATGTAGTGTGATGTGTGCTGTATGCAGTGTGCTGTATGTAGTGTGATGTGTGCTGTATGCAGTGTGTTGTATGTAGTGTGATTTGTGCTGTATGCAGTGTGCTGTATGTAGTGTGATGTGTGCTGTATGCAGTGTGCTGTATGTAGTGTGATGTGTGCTGTATGCAGTGTGCTGTATGTAGTGTGATGTGTGCTGTATGCAGTGTGCTGTATGTAGTGTGCTGTATGTAGTGTGTTGTGTGCTGTATGTAGTGTGCTGTATGCAGTGTGATGTGTGCTGTATGCAGTGTGCTGTATGTAGTGTGTTGTGTGCTGTATGCAGTGTGCTGTATGCAGTGTGATGTGTGCTGTATGTGTGTGATGTGCTGTATGCAGTGTGCTGTATGTGTGATGTGTGCTGTATGCAGTGTGCTGTATGTAGTGTGATGTGTGCTGTATGCAGTGTGCTGTATGTAGTGTGTTGTGTGCTGTATGTAGTGTGCTGTATGCTGTATGTAGTGTGCTGTATGCAGTGTGCTGTATGCAGTGTGCTGTATGCAGTGTGCTGTATGCAGTGTGATGTGTGCTGTATGCAGTTTGATGTATGCAGTGTGCTGTATGTAGTGTGTTGTGTGCTGTATGCAGTGTGATGTGTGCTGTATGTAGTGTGATGTGTGCTGTATGCAGTGTGCTGTATGCAGTGTGATGTGTGCTGTATGTAGTGTGATGTGTGCTGTATGTAGTGTGATGTGTGCTGTATGCAGTGTGATGTGTGCTGTATGTAGTGTGATGTGTGCTGTATGCGGTGTGCTGTATGCAGTGTGCTGTATGCAGTGTGATGTGTGCTGTATGCAGTGTGCTGTATGCAGTGTGCTGTATGTAGTGTGTTGTGTGCTGTATGCAGTCTGCTGTATGCAGTGTGATGTGTGCTGTATGCAGTGTGCTGTATGCAGTGTACTGTATGCAGTGTGATGTGTGCTGTATGCAGTGTGCTGTATGTAGTGTGCTGTATGTAGTGTGATGTGTGCTGTATGCAGTGTGCTGTATGTAGTGTGATGTGTGCTGTATGCAGTGTGCTGTATGCTGTGTGCTGTATGCAGTGTGCTGTATGCTGTGTGCTGTATGCTGTGTGCTGTATGCAGTGTGCTGTATGCAGTGTGCTGTATGTAGTGTGATGTGTGCTGTATGCAGTGTGCTGTATGCAGTGTGCTGTATGCAGTGTGCTGTATGCTGTGTGCTGTATGTAGTGTGATGTGTGCTGTATGCAGTGTGCTGTATGCAGTGTGCTGTATGCAGTGTGCTGTATGCTGTGTGCTGTATGCTGTGTGCTGTATGCAGTGTGCTGTATGCAGTGTGCTGTATGCTGTGTGCTGTATGTAGTGTGATGTGTGCTGTATGTAGTGTGATGTGTGCTGTATGCAGTGTGCTGTATGCTGTGTGCTGTATGTAGTGTGTTGTGTGCTGTATGCAGTCTGCTGTATGCAGTGTGATGTGTGCTGTATGCAGTGTGCTGTATGTAGTGTGCTGTATGTAGTGTGATGTGTGCTGTATGCTGTGTGCTGTATGCTGTGTGCTGTATGCTGTGTGCTGTGTGCTGTATGCAGTGTGCTGTATGCAGTGTGCTGTATGTAGTGTGATGTGTGCTGTATGCAGTGTGCTGTATGCTGTGTGCTGTATGTAGTGTGCTGTATGCTGTGTGCTGTATGCAGTGTGCTGTATGTAGTGTGATGTGTGCTGTATGCAGTGTGCTGTATGTAGTGTGATGTGTGCTGTATGCAGTGTGCTGTATGCAGTGTGCTGTATGTAGTGTGATGTGTGCTGTATGCAGGGTGATGTGTGCTGTATGCAGTGTGATGTGTGCTGTATGCAGTGTGCTGTATGTAGTGTGATGTGTGCTGTATGCAGGGTGATGTGTGCTGTATGCAGTGTGCTGTATGTAGTGTGATGTGTGCTGTATGTAGTGTGCTGTGTGTGCTGTATGCAGTGTGCTGTATGTAGTGTGATGTGTGCTGTATGCAGTGTGCTGTATGCAGTGTGATGTGTGCTGTATGCAGTGTGCTGTATGTAGTGTGATGTGTGCTGTATGCAGGGTGATGTGTGCTGTATGCAGTGTGCTGTATGCAGTGTGCTGTATGTAGTGTGATGTGTGCTGTATGCAGGGTGATGTGTGCTGTATGCAGTGTGCTGTATGTAGTGTGATGTGTGCTGTATGTAGTGTGCTGTGTGCTGTATGCAGTGTGCTGTATGTAGTGTGATGTGTGCTGTATGCAGTGTGCTGTATGCAGTGTGATGTGTGCTGTATGCAGTGTGCTGTATGTAGTGTGATGTGTGCTGTATGCAGGGTGATGTGTGCTGTATGCAGTGTGCTGTATGCAGTGTGCTGTATGTAGTGTGATGTGTGCTGTATGCAGGGTGATGTGTGCTGTATGCAGTGTGCTGTATGTAGTGTGATGTGTGCTGTATGTAGTGTGCTGTGTGCTGTATGCAGTGTGATGTATGCAGTGTGCTGTATGTAGTGTGCTGTATGTAGTGTGATGTGTGCTGTATGTAGTGTGATGTGTGCTGTATGCAGTGTGATGTGTGCTGTATGTAGTGTGCTGTGTGCTGTATGCAGTGTGCTGTATGCAGTGTGCTGTATGTAGTGTGATGTGTGCTGTATGCAGTGTGCTGTATGTAGTGTGATGTGTGCTGTATGCAGTGTGCTGTATGTAGTGTGATGTGTGCTGTATGTAGTGTGCTGTATGTAGTATGCATACTGCTCAGTGTTTGCTGTATGCATGGAATACTCTGTTTACCAGTATGTTCAGTATACAAAAGAGCAAACTGCATATAATACTGTATCTCACATTGCAATGTGCTTGATTTGAGTTTTTAATATTTGAAAAGATTCCCAAAAGTTAAGGCGTTTTTACACATAACTGGATTCAAAATGTAAAATAACAGTTCTCATTTCCAAGACAATATTGCTGACAGCACTTGCTGAATTAACTAAAATACAATAGTTAAATACAAGATAAAATAGTTAATAAATGTGAATAATTAGCATAACTATACAATAAATAAATGCTGCAAACTATACACTGAGTGTAACAGTAAAGGTATTTATAATTAAAGAAACCTAAAAAGTATGATTTCCTCAAAAATATTAAACGGCATAACATTGAAGAAAAGACCTGTTTCTTAGCAGCAGATCAGCATAGAATGATTTCTGAAGGATCATGTGACACTGAAGGCCGGAGTTAACTCACCTTTGCCTCACAGGAATAAATTATATTTTGAAATACATTAAAACAGTTATTGTAAATACAAATTATATTTCACATTACTGTTTTTACTGTATTTTTTTAATGAAATGAATGCAGCTTTGGTGAGCAGAAGACACTTTCAAAAACATTTAAAAACTGATGCCGACCTCAAACTTCTCAACTGTAGTGTATAGAATGCAGTGAGCAGTGCAGTAGTATTTCTGTTCTGGACATAAATTTCTCCCCGGCTGTGGCTCTCTGTCACCAGTTTTATTGCAATTGCTGCATGGTGTCTATTTATTGGGAGAAAAGTCCTAATGGTTTCCTCTCTGGGAGTAATTTAGGATTGCTGTATGATGACACATTTACACTAATGACCTTTTACTGTACGCTTTCTTTTTTAATAGGAAATTCTGATTTTCTAGGTGAGTACATCAGACTGTTTTCTGGCTCCATCCACGTGTGTCTCTGTGCGCCAGACTCGTGTGTTTTACCCCGGCCTGACCGCTCCAGTGGTCTTAACTCCAATGAAAGCCTTCATGTTTACCTTTCCAGCAATTTCTCATTGATTTAATTAGCTGTGATTAGTTGATGGTCGGGTTGTATGATTGGCCTTTTGTGGGGGAAATGTTTCGCTCATGTTTATATTGGCAAAACGGCCAAGACGCTAAACCAAAATGGCCAACCGCACTGCTTCTAGAACCATGTCATACAGACATAAGTCGTTCAATATAAGTCTATGGGATTTCAGTCACCAGACAGAAATGAGTAACAGCACACTCTTATAATGGTATATTTACAAACAGTACAGCTCAAAACAAATTTAATAAAATACAAAAAATTGGCAATATTAAATATTGCTGTTTATTTATAACATATATCATATTTATATCATACTATATATACTGATTAGGCATAACATTATGACCACCTTCCTAATATTGTGTTGGTCCCCCTTTTTCTGCCAAAACAGCCCTGACCTGTTGAGGCATGGACTCCACTAGACCCCTTAAGGTGTGCTGTGGTATCTGGCACCAAGATGTTAGCAGCAGATCCTTTAAGTCCTGTAAGTTGTGAGGTGGGGCCTCCATGGATCAGACTTGTTTGTTCAGCACATCCCACAGATGCTCGAGTGGATTGAGATCTGGGGAATTTGGAGGGCAAGTCAACACCTCAAACTCGTTGTTGTGCTCCTCAAACCATTCCTGAACCATTTTTGCTTTGTGGCAGGGTGCATTATCCTGCTGAAAGAGCCACAGCCACCAGGGAATATTGTTTCCATGAAAGGGTGTACATGGTCTGCAACAATGCTTAGGTAGGTGGTACGTGTCAAAGTAACATCCACATGGATGGCAGGACCCAAGGTTTCCCTGCAGAACATTACCCAAAGCATCACACTGCCTCCGCCGGCTTGCCTTCTTCCCATAATGCATCCTGGTGCCGTGTGTTCCCCAGGTAAGTGGCGCACACGCACCCGGCCATCCATGTGATGTAAAAGAAAACGTGATTCATCAGACCAGGCCACCTTCTTCCATTGCTCCATGGTCCAGTTCTGATGATCACATGCCCACTGTTGGTGCTTTCAGCGGTGGACTTTCGACTATGTAGCCCCATACACAACAAACTGTGATGCGCTGTGTATTCCGACACCTTTCTATCAGAACCAGCATTAACTTCTTGAGCAAAATTTTTTTATATATTTTGTTTTTATTAGTGTGTTCACTATTTACTACTCTGCTCCTAATGTGTGTGCATGAACTTGGATGGGTTAAATGCAGAGTACTCCTAATGTGTACTCCTGTGTGCATGAGGGTTAAATGCGCGCATTGGGTTAAATTTTATTGAGCACACCCCAAACATAGTGCAATCTCAGCGAAATTTGGTTTGTTACCATTTTTCATGAAGGGGAGTTGACTGGGCAGGTGAGAGCATTAAAAATTAAATAGTATTTAAAAATGTAATTCTGGTATTTGTCCATGCAAAACCTGCTGTAATGCAGTTGGGCAGGGTATTCTGTGTTGTTGCTTAATGTTTCCACCATCTTTTCAACTGTCAGTCATAAATAACTTTAGAAAAGTAATAGAAATAAGCCAGATGATTTGAGGAATCATGTCTGGAGCGCAAATGGTGCAGGGCATTGTTCCCATCACTAACCCTGAGAAATACTAAAGTGATGCTTGACTTCACTAATGAGATCTATTGATGAGTGTTTTATGTATTGTTTATAAGCCTTTTGTGTATTGTTTAAACGTTTGAAGGCACATGTGAGGTTTCATCATGCTGCAGAGGCCTGTAAGAAAACCTCTTAACCTTTAGACACCCAGATCTCATTTACTTTTTAAGGCAGAACCGCATGAATACACTGGAGCTAAGACCATCTTCATGCTAAACCAGGGAAGACCTCCTTAAAAGGTCATTGAGGGTGTAGTTTTTATGCATTTTTCTTGCCCAATAGAAATAAATGCCCCCTGTTCACTCACAAAGTATTTTCAAATTCGGTGGAGCCTGCCAATGGAGAAATATTGAGTAATCATCCAGAGTCGTCAGTGAGGATGGGTGGTATGTAGGAGAGAGAGAGAAAGAGGTTCAAACATGGCACTATACTGGAAAGTGTTTTCATGAATATTGGTGTTGGCCGCTGGTTCTGACTCCCGGATCACAGTGATGTGCTGCTTCTCTGCTGAGCTGTCAGTCTTCACTCCATCCACTTTAATAAATACAGCGTGAGGTTTTTCTCTGTGATGGTCCAGTCACTCTGCTTGAAAAATGACTCTGATTTCCCTTAAAATAACGTTTGCTTTAAATTTGCTTTTAAAAAGACACTTGTTTCAAGCATGACAGAGCTGGAGAACATCATACATAATTGTAATTATTAAAATGAAAGAAGTGATTTAATCAAAAGAGACCTGAGAGACTTTAGTTATTTATTGTTGTATTGATTAATTGACCCATTTACACAGTTACTTCCTAAGTACTGCGGTAGTACCATAGTACACCATAGTACTTTGTTTGGATTATTCCTATTACATGGTTCTTCCACATTTATCATAGTATTGGTTCACTTACAAAGAAGTACTTTTTATTGGACATTTGCTATTATATTTTCAAAATTATTTTGGAGTAGCTATCATGTAAATACTGTGGTAAAGTCGTTTCTATACCATATATCTATTAATTTACCATTGTATTTAAATAGATTTTTGTACAGTATGTAAGGCAAGATATTTCCAATTGTTCCATAGTATTCATATGTGTGAACGGGCCTCAAGGATTATTCATATTCTATTGAGTTGTTAATTGATTTCATACTAATTTTATCAATTGATTATTGACTGGCACAATGTTCTATTTGCTGTTCAAATAAGTGATCATATTGACATAATAACAGTGAAAACATCATCTAAAAATGTACATGTGTGTTTATCACGTGCATGCTTTTCTTTGTGCATCCTTCACTCAGATTTATTTACGGTGGTGTTGCCGAGTGACGATCCAAACATGGCCCCCTCTCTACAGAATCCCCCATCAGCGCTGCCTATAAATGCTGCTGACCCATTTAACTCCACACACACACATCTGGACTGAGGGAACTCAATGCCTTTGGGATGTCCAGGTGCAGTTGGGAGTTTGAAGTGAATGAGAGAGAGTGTCTGCATGAGAAAGACAGAAAGAGAGAGAGAGAGGGAGAGAGGCATTAAACATGTGGTTTTCATGTTCAGTGCTCAATCCATTATACTACACTCCTAAAAAACACATTTTTATACTGTCTGAAGAAAAGTAAGTGTGGTGCTTATATATCTATCTATATATACACTCACTGGCCACTTTATTAGGTATACTTTGCTAGTACTGGGTCTCTCTTTTGCCTTCAGAACTGTCTTAATTATTCGTGGAAACATTCCTCAGAGATTTTGGTCCATATTGACATGATAGCTTCACGCAGTTGCTGCAGATTTGTCGGCTGCATATTTGTGATGCGAATCTCCCGTTCCACCACATCTCAAAGCTGCTCTGTTGGATTGAGATCTGGTGACTGTGGAGGCCGTTTGAGTTTAGTGAACTCAATGTCAGGTTTAAGAAACTAGTTTGAGATGATTTGAGCTTTGTGATGTGTGTTATCCTGCTGGATATCCTCAGAAGATGGTACACTGTGGTCATTAAGGGATGGACATGTTCAGCAACAATACTCAGGTAGGCTGTGGCATTTAAACAATGCTAAACTGATACTAAGGGGCCCGAAGTGTGCCAAGAAAATAACCTAACACTACCAGCAGCCTGAACCGTTGATACAAGCCAGGATGGATCCATGCTTTCATGTTGTTTATGCCAAAATTCTGACCCTAACATCTGAATCTTGCGGCAGAAATCAAGACTTATCAGACCAGGAAACGTTGTTCCAATCTTCTATTGTCCAATATTTTGTGAGTCTGTGTGAATTATAGCCTGTTTGCTGTTCTCAGCTGACAGGAGTGGCACTGGTGTGTCTTCTGCTGCTGTAGCCCATCTGCTTCAAGGTTGGACGCGTTGTGCATTCAGAGATGCTCTTCTGCAGATGAGTGGTTATTTGAGTTACTGTTGCCATTCTATCAGCTCGAACCAGTCTTGTCATTGTCCTCTGACCTCTGGCATCAAGGCATTTTTGCTCACAGAACTGCCGCTCGCTGGATATTTTCTCTTTTTTTGGATCTTTCTTTGTAAACCCTTGAAATGGTTGTGTATAAAAATCAGCAGATCAGCAGTTTCTGAAATACTTCTGGCACCAGCAACCATGCCACGTCACTTAAATCACCTTTCTTCCCCATTCTGATGCTCAGTTTGAACTTCAGAAGATCATCTTGACCATGTCTAGATGCCTAAATGCATTGAGTTTCTGCCATGTGATTGGCAAAGTAGCCTATGTGGCTGCTGAGGTGTTCTGAGTTAATAGCGGCCCTGTCCCAAATGGCACACTTCATGTGCACACTTCAGAGGAAGACTGTGAGGATTTAGGGTGCCATTTGGGACAGGGCCAGCATAGTGGTATGCAGTTGCTAGGGTATTCTTTGTGTTTATGCATGTGATGAGTTGTTAGTGTGTTGCTGTGCAGTTTATAGGGTGTTCTGGTTTTTCATTGTAAATCTGAATTTGAGAACCGCTGAAGAACTTTTGTTTATAGAAGTGATTGAGTGGAAGGTCAAAGGGCCAATGGAAACAAACCCCCAACATCAATAATAGCTCCTCACTGTATTTATAGTCTGTTTCAGGTGATGTTGTAGCAGTAGTTCAGCAGTAGTGCTGTATTTGTAGATGTATTGTGGGAGAGAACATATTTTCACACCCTTAAACTGCTTTTCAAAACCATCTATCAGTCTTTCTCTTTTTGTTTCCTCCCCTTCCCTGCATCCAAGGCAAATGTTCCCCCCACCATGTCTTCCTCTTTGGCTTGTGTGTGTGTGTGTGTGTGTGTGTGTGTGTGTGTGTGTGTGTGTGTGTGTGTGTGTGTGTGTGTGTGTGTGTGTGTGTGTGTGTGTGTGTGTGTGTGTGTGAGTCTGAATTTTGGATGCAGAGACAGTGCAGGAAGCAGAGCCCATGATGACATCACCACCCCTCTGTTCCAAAGTCCAACATCTGGAAACGCTCAAGTTTCAGAAAGAGAGAACAGCAAGAACGTGAGGGAAGAGTACAAACGATCTTGGCATATCTGCACCACCAGCACGGATAGGGAAAGAAGGACGGGAGAATAGGAAATGAGAGCGAAATTAAGGTGGGCTGTTGGACAGAACCAGTGTATGAATTATGCGGAGGTTTGACCCCCCTATTTAAGGTTTGAACCCCTCCAGAGGAAAATGTAAAATGTTTAATGTATAATTGTATAATTGACTGTTGTCCTAGGCAACAGATTTCCTACATCACATTTCTCATAGTCTTTCTTTTCATATCCATTTATTTAAACTGCATTTTCTAATGCTTAAAGGGTTAGTTCACCCAAAAATGAAAATTCTGTCACCCCCATTACTCACCCCATGTCGTTCCAAACCTGTAAGACTTTCGTTCATCTTCGAAACACAAATGAAGATATTTTTAATGAAATCTGAGAGCTTTCTGTCCCTCCATTGACACTTCAAAAAGTTCATAAAGAGATTGTAAAATGAATCCATATAAATCAAGTGGTTTAGTACATTTTATGAAGAGACTTGATCACTTTATATGATGAACAGTTTTAATTTAAGCTTTTATTCACATATCGATCAGCGAACATAAACAAAAGCTCAGCCGAACCTGCTTATGCACGAGAAAAAACCTCATTGGTTCTTGATGAAGCTCAAACGAGCTGCGTAACACAAGAATGATCCTCATTGGTTCTCGCTGAAGCTCAAACATGCTACGTAACACAAGAATGAACCTCATTGGTTCTTAAGGAAGCTCAAACGTGCTGCGTAACAGAAGAATGAACCTCATTGGTTCTTGCAGAAGCTCAAACGTGATGCGTAACACGAGAATGAATCTCATTGGTTCTTGCAGAAGCTCAAACGTGCTGCGTAACACGAGAATGAATCTCATTGGTTCTTGAGGAAGCTCAAACGTGCTGCGTAACACTAGAATGAATCTCATTGGTTCTTGCAGAAGCTCAAACGTGCTGCGTAACACGAGAATGAATCTCATTGGTTCTTGCAGAAGCTCAAACGTGCTGCATAACACGAGAATGAACCTCATTGGTTCTTGAGGAAGCTCAAACGTGCTGCGTAACACAAGAATGAACCTCATTGGTTCTTGAGGAAGCTCAAACGTGCTGCATAACACGAGAATGAACCTCATTGGTTCTTGCTGAAGCTCAAACGTGCTGCGCAACATGAGAATGAACCTCATTGGCTCTCGCACATCAATGCTTGAGCTTCCGTTTACCTCAACTAATGTGTGAGTTGATTCATGTTTATATGTGAATAAAAGCCTAAATTCAATTTGTTTGGTGTATAAAGCTATCGTGTCTCTTCAGAAAATTTTGACTAAACCACTTGATTCTTATGGATTCGTTTTACGATCTCTTTTTGAAGTGTCAAAGTGGTAGTTGTGTAGCTGTCAGTGGAGGGACAGAAAGTGCTCAGATTTCATTAAAAAGATAATTTGTGTTCTGAAGATGAACAAAAGTCTTGCAGGTTTGGAACGACATTAAGGTGAGTATTTTATGACCGAATTTTAATTTCTGGCTTAACAATACCTTTAAGTATCCACAAAAATGTGGTTGTAACTGCAAGGTTTTATCTTTACTTTTGCCAAATAGATGTTTGCGAATGGCTTGAGGTAACCATTGCAACAAGATGTTGTAAATCAAAATGTTGCCATGATTTATCGATCATATAATTTTACAGTGTACAGTGATAAAACAAACTGTTAATATTCATTGCATACTATTAATATTTATTGCATAATTTAAAAGAAAATATATTTATCTATAGTATTTAAGATGCATGGCCAATGGACAGAATTATAACACATTCTTAGTAGTGGAGTCACTGTGATTCTTCTGAGTGGGAGGAATATGGACTTGTGACGGGAAGCAAAGAGGCCTCCTCCAAATTCTCACGACTGATTCTGCTCTTTAGAATACATGCGGACTGAAGCTGTGACGATTCCAAAACTAAAACCCAGTTCTGGAGTGTCTCGGAGTTGGTGGGTGGGTGGGAATTCTGACAGCTGGCTGGAGGAAATCCTGTTTCCAGTCGACATGTTTTTTTTTCCGTCTCACCTCCACAGACATGCACACCTCTCCTGCACCCATTTGGAAACCATTAACTCAAGAGGACATCCAGTTTAGGAAACTAGACATATATCTGCTCTGCTTTCATAAACAAAAGCGTTTCAGATTGACTTGTGCTTTTTCCCCAATTGGTACTGATCTGTGTTTGCCTTATTGTAGATTTCGTCTGACCAAAGTTGTTATCGTTAACAAAAATGTGGCAAATTCACACTCTGTGTGGTGGTGAATTTGTCATATTAAATTTGCATTATTTACAGTATGGTTCTGTTATGTCATCATATGTACCAATTTGTGATGTTAAAAAATAAATAGTGAAACTGGTGTGTTTGGCATGTCCTGTAGCAGTGTGCTCTGTTTCTCAGTAACTGTGAGTAAAAGGGTTCGTATGGGGACCAGGACAGTGTCTGCCTGCAGTGACTCTCATGGCCATTAGTGGGCAGATCGTCTTCAAACGCCACACAGGGGTCATGTGACAAGCTCTGCAAATGAAATCATTACCACACAGGCAGCATCTTGGTTTCCCACAATGCATTTATTTGTAAAAAGGACACATTTTAGAAAAGAGCATTTGTCAAAGATTTAAATAGATTTTGACACCTCTAAATAGCACATAAAATATACGTTTCTCTTCCGTTGCTTAAAATGCTTAACATTCATGCTCTTTTTGTTAAAAGATTTTTTATGATTCATAAATGTGTTTGGGTGCTTTTGAGTCCAGTGTTACTCATGAGACACAACATCCACTCCCTTACATGATTATATATTTGGAATAGGCCAACAAACTTTCATCTCTTGCTCTTTGTTTGTGTATGGAGGACATGGGAAAAAACTAGAGAATAAAATTAGTCACTGCAAGCATAAGCAACGAATCTGTCTACACTGCGTGCAATGTTGCGGTGTAGACAGCTTGCTTGACAATAACTTTTGTGTTCTCTCTCTCTTTCTGTCTTTATCTATCCTCAGCTCTCTCCACCTCTCTAAATCTGCACGTTTCTCGATAAACTAACTCATTCATGGTTCTTTGTTTTTTTTCCCTCTCCCTCAAAGGCAACACACACGCAAACGTGAATGTACACGCACTCCTTCTGTAGTCTGGGAGAGAGATGGTGAAATGATTTGCTTGACCCACGGGATAAGGTGGAAAGAATGTACCACAGCTGGTCAACACGTTAAAGAGGAGAGAGGGAAAAAAAGAGAAGGGAGAGAGAAAGAGGGAGTGAAAGAGATGGGGGGTGGGTTGCTTATTTGTGTCATTTTTTCCACATTCTTGTTCTGTGACCAATCTAGCCGCCAGTCCAGATCTCACCCACTCGTTCTGTCTGATTTTTCCGTCTGTTTCTCACTCCATGCAGGGGGCCTCAGTGATGTCACCTCTGAGAGGGGCAGAGTGGTGCCCACGTGCCCAGCTGAAGCCCTCCATCTCCAGAAGTGCTCCAAGCAGGGATTCCCCTGTGTCTTTGCTTCTGTGTTCCACATTCGGCCTGTTGGCTGTGAGGTCTGCACTTTTCAGGTTGGCAATTCTAGAATATTCCGATGGTTCACTGTCGGTTCTGTCAGTGGGATATATGTGGGCTCCACTTCAAGTTCTTACACACTTTGTGCTGTCTAATTTGGAACTTTGAGTGGATTTTTTTTTATTCTAGAAGATTCTGATGGTTCACTGTCAATTCTAAAACAGTCAGTGGAATCCATGTGGGTTCCAGTTCCTGCACACTTATTGCTGTATAATGATTTTTGAATTTTAGAAGATTCCATAAACTGATAGGGATCCATGTGGGTTCCAGTTCTTGCACACTTATTGCTGTATAATTTGGAACTTTGAGTTGATTTTTGAATTCTTGAAGATTCTGATGGTTCACTCTCAGTTCTAAAACTGTTAGTGGGATCCATGTGGGTTCCAGTTCTTGCACACTTTGTGCTGTCTGATGTGGTACTTTGACAGTACAAGTGTGTATATATATATATATATATATATATATATATATATATATATATATATATATATATATATATATATATATATATATAATATATATATATAAAGGAAGTTATATATTAATACTAATTAAGTTTTTTGTTGCACTTATTGTGTACTTACTTATGTACTTACATAAGTACATAAGAAAGTACTGGGTAATATAAGGTAACTACATAAGTCAGGTTTAGGGTAGGTTCAGGTTAGTACCTAGTTATTACTCAGTTATTGTAACTACCATACTATAATTAATTAAAGCATGTAGTATGGGGAACAGGACTATAAAATAAAGTGTTACAATTAATTTTTTTACTTTAAATTTAAGTTCAATCTTTAAAACTTTGCACTCTCTTTTGCATTTGATTTGACCATCCATTCTAATGAGGGAGGAAGTTGTATTATAGACCTTATATACTTGTTGCTTCTAGAACTTAAAGATGGCTGTGTGTGAGTTCATGAACATTCACTTCATTCTAAACCTTTTAGAGGAATGGATGTGGGTTCCAGAGCTTGCTTGATACTTGCTGTCAGTTCTAGAACTTGTGGCTGTGTTTTAAGATCTAGAAGATCATTTGCATGATTTACTGTCAGGTCTAAAACTTTAATAAGCATTGTGGGTTCTATATTTTACACAGTTCTTGCAGCAGGTTCTAGAACTTCCAGATGAGTGTGTAGAGTTTAGAACATTCTTATTTATTTACATTTTAATGTATTAAATAGCAGATTATTTTATGCAAAGCAACAAAGGAGGAACACCACAAAAAGTGTATCAACATTATTCGTAGTAAAGAATGTCAAATTTAACATAAACATGGTCATTTCTTAATGTTTAAGAGGGATGGAGGTGGGCTCAAGAGTTCACACATTTAGAACGTTCATGTGCTTTGTTTGAGTTCTAGATCTTTCATACGGTTCGCTGTTGGTTCTAGAACTTTCAAGTGAATTCATGTGAGTTCTAGAACAGATTGTGAGTTATGGAATACATGATTTCCTTTTTGCTCTATTTTAATTTTTTTTGTCAGTACATAAATTCGTTAAGCTGAGGTTCGTTTAACTGGTGTTTCAGTCCATCCTCAGCAAAGTTATTGATGTGAAGCTGGTCAACATCATCCAGGGATCTCATAAATATTGAACATTAAAAATGTTCAAACTGTAAAACATTGGCCATTTATTTCTTATTGGTGCATTAACCACTTGTCAGCAGTCATTACCAGCATGATCTCCCATCATCTTTGCGAGTTATGTTCTGAACAACCAGCCTAGCCAATCTCAAAAAGTCCAAAAACACTTCCATCGTGAATTCTTTTAAACTCTGGATCAGTCCTGTTCTTCCTTTTTGCACATCACTCACTAGGAATATGAAAGAAGGTTAAGCTTGAGGGCGAAGAGGCTGGTAAGGAGAGGCTGGAAGTCTGTGTCCCAGGGCATGATCCTTCTGTCTGGAATGACTCAACAGGAAAACATCCCTACTCAGGGCTCCACATCAGCCCTCCTTCAGCATTCATGGGTGATTTCTGAGATGTGTGTGTGTGTGTGTGTGTTTATTTGTTAGTGTTTACAGAAGGATCTTTCTGGAAAAATAATTAGTCATCCATCACTACTAAGCTAAACACACACTAACCTGTACTAGACACACTAACCTAGAGAAAACCAGCTAAATGAGGCAATTCAGCAAAACTGGGCTGTAAAATAACAATGTTTGGCAGTAAATCCGAACATATCCGGACGCTGACACATCAACCAAAGCGTTACATGCATTTACCTCCACATTTCTCCACTATCTCATTGCCTTTCCATATGCTTCTCCCTCTTTTCCATCACTGTTGATCCTGGGGTTTTAGGAGTCGCTTAATAATGGAAAAAAAGCCAGAGAATATTTTCCAGCTCTCAAAACCCCAGAGCCCTCAGTGATTTTATAGAGTGAGTCAGGCTGTCTGCTGAAAAGAGAGAGAGAGGGGGTGCAAAGAAAGAAAAATACTACAAAAAGTAGCCGATTGCCTTTATACAGTAGGAGAAAACATGAAGATCTGTTGTTTCATTCTCTCCCTTGCTCACTGCATCAATTATTTCTGACTGTCTTGTTTCCATTGAAGTTGAATGCACTCTCT
The DNA here is from genome assembly GCA_018749465.1 of Paracanthobrama guichenoti. Lineage (NCBI taxonomy): Eukaryota > Metazoa > Chordata > Actinopteri > Cypriniformes > Gobionidae > Paracanthobrama > Paracanthobrama guichenoti. The sequence goes on from JAGHMJ010002535.1 coordinate 488,235, forward strand.
CTCTCTCTCTCTCTCTCTCTCTCTCTCTCTCTCTCTCTCTCTCGCTGGACATTCTCCATGAATTTCTTGGGTCCTGTGGATCTCAGACCTAAGGATTGAAAGAGAGAGAGGTTAAGACATAAACTGAACAGAAGGACAACTGAGGTCTACTGAAGAAAGAGATTCTTCATGGTCATGATCATTTTGTAAATGTAAAGAAAAATACAACTGCACACTCAACTTACAAGATATATTTTATGCAGTTATATTTTTCTTTCCAGTCTTTTTGCTTTAATGCTTCACTAAAGGAAGTTTGGAAATGTACCATGAATGCCATGGTATTCTTTGAAGTACCTTTGAGTCCCATGTAAATATAATGGTAGGCTAAGAAAAAACAGATTGTAAAAGCAAGATTGTCCTCCAACTCAAAAGGCAAATCTTACTCTACAAAAAAGGCCTGTAGTGGTACCATGGTACAGCAAAATTATAAAATGATTGTACTATAGTACTGAAATTTATGTACCATGTAGTACTATGACATTTCCAAGAACACCATGGTACCACCATGGTACATGTCAAAAATACCATGGTAGTACCATGAAAAACTTAATATCCAAATATCATGATAGCATGATGGAGCATGCTCAAAATACCATGATAGTACCATGGTACATGTCTAAAATACCATGATGGTAGTACCATGATAAAGTACATATTCAAAATACCATGATAGTACCATGGTACATGTCTAAAATACCATGATGGTAGTACCATGATAAAGTACATATTCAAAATACAATGATAGTACCATGGTGCACATCCAAAATACCAATGTACGTGTCTAAAATATGACAGTATCATAGTACATGAATTTTATGATGCTACACTAAATGGGACTCAAAGAATTTCCATGGTACATATCCTAAAACATGCTAGCACCATTGTCCAAGTCTAAGAAAACATGATATTTCAGATACTTTTATGTTAATTTGCTTCAGTTACACCTGTTTATCACCTTTTAGCATCCAAAAAAAAACCAAAAAAACCAACAAAAAAACATGGCATTATGGCCATAAAACCATGGCACTGTTTTGTAAGGGCAGTGAGAGTGTTGTAATTACGAATGCTGCATCCTCTTTCCTGTGATGGATGTTGAATGCTTGTTTAATTCTCTGTATTCAGTCTTTTTCATTGTCATTGTCATCTGAGAGAGTCTTTAATGGCCATCTGTGGTGATGTTAGTCTGGAATGTTCTGTCAGGTCTCAGTGAAAGGGAAAAACAGCAGAGGAAAGTTGTACTCAGAATTAAAATATCATAAATCAGGATTAATGTCACACCTGCTGACATCTAAATGACACACACGTCCCCAGGCCAAGGCTTTTAAATACGGCAGTGCTTTAGTGAATGTGTGTGTGTTCCCAGGCCGCAATCCAGAGGAATCTGTTCAGACCTTTCAAAACTGACCTGCTCTTCATCTGAGCTGTGATTTACACCGCTGTTGTGTCCGTGTCTCTGAGCGAGAGGACTGACAGTGGCCATTACTGAACCCTAAACGAGCACACGCTCTCCCAGCGCACCGCAGCCCCAGCGGAGAGAGGCCAGCTGATTACAGGTTTGCACCGCAAGCGCGCCGTGTTTTCTTTACTGATGGCTGTGAAGTATCCGTCTGCACAAATGTGAATGTTGGTTTTATGGTAAAGAGTGGTGAGGTATAGACATACAGTGTCTGTTAGAGACACTACATTTGCTTGCTTGTGTAGGAAGTCATTTAAACAGAGTGTGATTATCTATCTATCTATCTATCTATCTATCTATCTATCTATCTATCTATCTATCTATCTATCTATCTATCTATCTATCTATCTATCTATCTATCTATCTATCTATCTATCTATCTATCTATCTATCTATCTATCTGTCTATCATCTATCGTTCTATTATTCTGCCATCCATCCATCCATCCATCCATCCATCCATCCATCCATCCATCCATCCATCCATCCATCCATCCATCCATCCATCCATCCATCTATCTATCTATCTATCTATCTATCTATCTATCTATCTATCTATCTATCTATCTATCTATCTATCTATCTATCTATCTATCTATCTATCTATCTATCTATCTATCTATCGTTCTATCGTTCTATCTAGCGTTCTATCATCCTGTCATCTATTTATCTGTCTGTCTGTCCATACATCCATATATCTATCTATTGTTCTATCGTTCTATTGTTCTATCTATCATTTTGTCTGTCTGTCTATCATCTATTCTATTTATCTGTCTGTCCATCCATCTAATCTATCTATCCATATATCATTCTGTCTGTCTCTGTCTGTCTATCATCTTTTCATCTGTGTCCATCCATCCATCCATCCGTCCGTCCGTCCGTCCGTCCATTCCGTTCTATCTATCTGTCTATCATCTATTTATCTCTATGTCTGTCCTCCATCCGTCCGTCCGTCCGTCCATTCCGTTCTATCTATCTGTCTATCATCTATTTATCTGTCTGTCTGTCCTCCATCCGTTCGTCCATCTGTCCGTCCGTCCATCCAGCCAATCCAATGTAATGCTTCATGATTTAAATTGTATTTTTATATTGTATTATTATTCAACATCACTTTTATCACATTACAATAATGAGAGTTAGATTTGTTTGCATTACTGACATCAAGGAAAGTGCTTAATTATCATGAAAATAATGTCACAATGTTTTTTGAGAGAGAGAGAGAATCACCCTATTTGATTAATGGACGGTTCATATGTAATGTAGGAAATGTAGTTTTCTGTTGTAATCTAATCCTATTTCTCCTTCTCCTCTCATCCTCCTCTTATTTTTCTTTTCTGCCTGTCTAATTCTTTATTTCTCTCTGTTCCAGACCAGTTCCCATTTATCTGTGGAAAGAGGTTGGAAATACTCAATAGTTCCAGGAAAACTCTTTACATTCTCACCAGAGGAGGGGTGTGGGGTCTATCCCTCCATCATCCACCCCACTTTCATCACATCCCAGCCCCCTCAGAGGAGTCCCCATCGGACACAGCCAGATCCTCAGGAGCAGAGCGTGTTAAACGTGCAAATATTTCAGTTAAAAAGCTCTGACACAAATTCACCGCCACGTGACGCATTTTGTCTGAAAGAATCCTGTCTGTCTCACTCTGTTGACCTGTCTTTCTTTCTTTTATAACTTTCATGTGTGGTGCTTTCGTCGATTCCGGAGGTCCCTCCTTTGCACTGTGATTGGCTGTCAGAGGCGGCAGGTGTGCTGTCATTGGCTAGGTTTAACGTAAGGCTCCAGGTGAAATAGCAGAGCTCCAGTCAAGCTTAAAGATGCAATTACACACACAGAGAGACGCACACACACACACACAAAGAAATGCTAACTGCACAAAATCTGGACCAGTAGTAAGCAGAAACTACATTGGCAAAGACACATGTGGAGAAAAGAGAGTTGATGAAATAGTCAGAAAGAAGGAATGGAGTTTGTTCTGTGCGTTCACCATGCGTCTCCCACCCTCCTTCTGGACCATGCAGTGAGCTCAGATGATGTCAGAGAGAGAGCGCACATATGTTTCTGCTGTTACAGCAACTGTATGGAGAAAGAAAGGGGGAGGGAGAGAAAAGGAAGAAAGGAGAGAGAGGAGAAAAAACGAGTTATCAGAGACAGGAGGGGCTGAGGGAACTGCGGGCGGATCTTGTCTGTGATAAACCACGCCTCTCTTCAATAAGCCACGCCCCTTACCGCAGTGGATGTGAAGGAAAAGAAATTCTCTCTCGGTTTTGTCTTCTTTTTGTTTTTTTACAGTGTTAAAGATACTTTGAAAATCTTTCTAGTTACAAGTTCTGTTATGAAGTTGATTGCATCTGATATAATTTATTTTTGTGATATTTATCTTATATGGTGGATATAAATTAACAAATTAACATTTTCACTGACTAAATTGTTATATTTAATTAACTTATTTAAATATTAATTGATTTATTAAATAGTTTACTCTTTAAACTCTGGTTAGTTCAATGTGCAGAATTCAAATTGAATGTCATGTCATTTTGGATGTCATCAAAATCATTGATCCATATTGGCGGAAGTGATGTGAATTTTAAATGTGAATTTTGTCATTGTTTTGGAGCAGACTAGCTTATAGATAACAGTAAGGTAAAGTAGTATATTCATACTAAAAGTAAAAAAAAAAAAAAAAACTTTTTATTTAATAGGGACTTTAATTTCTTATGCATTTTTGTCTTGTTTTTGCATTTCTATACACACACACACACACACACACACACACACACACACACACACTTTAACCACACACACACACACACACACACACACACAAAGTTGGACTTTAACCCTCTCTAATGTCTTCAAAACTGTCTCTATCTCCTGAAGTCCATGTTGCATCCATCCAGACCATGAGAAAGTTTTAGGAACACGGTCTGTTTGTAGACGTCTTCACAAGTGTTGATTGGGGATCCGGAGAGGAGCAGCTGTTTTTTTTATGGCCGAGATTTACAGCTCGTCCGACTGTTCGTGGTTGTTATAAATTGGGTGTTTGCTATGATAATGATTTGAAGTTTGGTGATTCATTCATGTTCCCCTTGTCATGATTCACCACAAGGAAACGTCGCGTAACGTGCACAATAATTAGCTGCACTAATCCTGTTTTCATTACAATGACGAAGCATGCATTGCAAATGCAGACGTCTGAAGACTCGATCAGTGTGTACTGGGTTAATTGTTTAGTTGTGTAATGTAGCGTTTACACACTGCAACATCAGGTTTGCACACGCTGGCTGTGTGACCCTGTTTGCATGTTTAGAAGCACTTTAGAAGCACAGGATAAAACGATGAAATGTTTCGCCGACACTGAAATATAGCTGTTCAAAGCTCCAGATTGCAGAGTTCAAAAAACCCAGAGGCAATTTTCCTAAAGACTACAAGTGAGAGCTGGGTGTGTGTGTACATTTGTGTGAGGTGATGTCACACAGGCCTTCAACTTTATGCTATATGCTTTAAGTTAAGCATCTATATATAGTTTTTAGTAATTTTTAGTAATTTATAGATTTATGCTTAACCCGTTTATAAACTTATAATTCAACATATCTTAAAAACAAGTTTGTTTGTTTTTTATGTTACACAATTCAAATAATGTATTATTCAATTTGAAATGTATACGTTTAATAATATAAAATAATATATAAAATATATTAATAATATAAAAATATATGATATATAAAAATAATAATATATAGAATAATTTATGTATCTTAATTAATAATGTATCTTGTCTAAAGTGTGTTTTACTGGACAACAATATTAAAATACTGTTAGAGAAAATGTGTGTGTATGTATGTATGTATGTATGTATGTATATGTATGTATGTATATATATATATAATCTCCACAGGAATAAATTACATTTTAAATTATATCCACATATAAAGCAGTTATTTTAAATTGTAATAATATAATATTTCATAATATTTCTGTTAATGCAGCCTTGTTGAGCATAACATTAAATTCAATAAAGAAAAATCTTACCGACCCTAATGAAAATTGCTTTAAATTGCTGACGTATGAAGTTCTTTTTTTAAGTGAGAGGCTTTAGCGAAATGTGAAATAGACTTAAAACCTGATGGACAATAGTTTAAGATTTGCAAACACTGTTAAAAACATTAATTTCCTGTTTCTATCACACATACGACATGACACATGTTTACAACTAAACTAAATCAGTGTGAAAGACGCCTGTCCTCAATATTCCCTGAACAATATTCCCTGAGTCACTAGAGAACAGATAATACACAGTGTAATTCAATGAAATAAACACACATGTAGCATATTTTAATCGAATCAAGGGGGTTTATTTTTGAAACACCATTTCATTCTGAATGTGCTTCAACAATATTGCTCATCTCATCCAGTTTAAGGTGGTTGTCAGTTTAACAGAGTTTCTGTCTGTTCCAAGCTGTTCATCAGCTGGTATAGATCTTCAAAAACGTATAAGGACCACCGTAAGCTTGTATGACCTGGTTTTTCCAAGCAGGAATTGCTGATGTGGTTTTTCAGCTGGTGCATTACATGTTACAGCTGTAGTCCCCCTCACGCAGCTCTGTAACTGGCCTCACTGGGCTCATTGCGGAGCTGCTCTGTGGGGTTTGCCTTAACTGAGTGGTGTTCTCCCATGAGGAATCATTCTCTCTCTCTCTCTCCCTCTCTCTCTCTCTCTCTCTCTCTCTCTCTCTCTCTCTCTCTCTCTCTCTCACACACACACACACACATACAATCAATCACATATTACTCATATTTACCCCTAAATGTTAGAGCCAGTGGGAAAAGACCAGCTTCCCAGCAGCATGAGTAACTGAACCTCAGATTTCGCGAACCTAATAGCTCTAGTGCTTCAATTCATCCTCATTAGGAAAAACCAGCATACACACAATGAACTACAGAGACACTTACTCATACGGGAAACTTTACAGGTGTTCTTCATTTATTTTATTTGAATAAAAAGTGTAGTGTTAAATTTTATTGTTTTCTCAAAGCTTTGTAAACTTTTTATTTAGTTTTTATTTTATTTGTTATTTATATTATTTTATTGAACTTTGTTTGACTGCTTTATCAGCTTCATAAATCCTTTATATTTTATTTGATTAAAAAGTATAATATATTTATCGCTATATCAAAGCTTCATAAACCTTTTTATTTTATATTTTATTGCTATATTGTTAACCTAATAAAGTTATTTTATTTTATTAAAATGTGTAGTATTTTGTTTTATTGCTATATTAGCTTTGGAAACTTATTGGAGTTTTTTTATTTTAAATATGTAGTATTTTAGCTTTGTAAACTTGATGTTACTGTATTTTCTTTTCAGCAGTGTTTGGTGTGTGTAATATTCTCTCTGTAAATGAACTTTTGAAAACAGTTTTACAATGTTTAACTGCACCTGCACATCAGTATTTTATGAATTTATGAGCAGGTCAATGTTTGTTTGATGGGTTTTTATATGCCATATGAATGTAATTTGAAGCCAAAGTTTGATATATATATATATATATATTTTTTTTTTTAATAAAGCTGCTGTCCATAATCTTTTTTACAAAAATTAAACGAATCCATTTTCCAAACCGTGTTTTTGTCGTACCCTGAATCATTACGGTACACTTATAATAAGTGTTTATATTGGGACTATTTCAGAGCGGTCTGGTAGGAACCGCTGCGGAGGTGCACAGTCCCTGCGTGACTCGCCATAGACATAAACAGAGAGAAGTAGTTCCGGCTGCAATGTTCTTCCGCAAGACGCATGCAGTTCTGTTTATTAACAGCTAGAGCGCAAAAAGTTACAGACTGCAGCTTTAAATGTTTAATTTAGGCTTGGAAGTATAAGGTTTGTATTAGTTTTGAGCTCATGTTTATGGTCTTGAGATGATCAATGTGCTTTAGTGGCTGATAATAACTGTAATTAAATGTTGCTCTTGCACATTGTTTCAGTTTGATTAAAATAATAATCGGCGAGCACAGACATTTATTTGCCACATCAGACACAGACCGTCTTTAGAACTGTGTGTGTGAGAAGCATTTGCCAGTGGGCATGTAGGTGATGTTTGTGTGTGCGTGTAAATGGTTTATAGTGTGCTTAATAAATGTTTATTTGTTTCGTCCAGGGCTTTCATCATCACGGGCAGGGCACGCTGTGGGTGTGCACGTGTGCAAGAGTGTACCAGTGACTAGTTCACTAGTTCATGAAGAGAAAGCCAGCAAGAAAGAATATTATTAGGTAAAAAGCTTATTCGATGACACAAATTGAGATTTAAATGATTATTCAGTAGCAATAGAACATGGTTTACCCTTTTCACATTTCCGGGTTTCTCGGTTCGGAAGTCGTCATAGTTGGGTTAACTTTCATAGGTGTTTTTGTGTGCCCATTTGCTCAAATAGCAAAAGAAAAACGCCATAATAGCGATTTCACAACTTTCAAAAAGAGCGAAAAAATAGAGTGAGATTGATAACGGCAGTGTAAAGAGAGAAAGATGTTAATTTTTACCATCACTCCCATAGACACTGTATTGGAAACACCCTCACAGCAGCGGTAACTTTTATTGTATTTATTTTATTTTTTGTAATTTGATGCACAAGTGATATTGTTATAAATGTACATACATTAAAAAAAAGAAAATACAAAACACTTTGCAGGATTTACGATATTAATGGCCGTTAAAATGCGTCATCACAGTATTTGAAAAGGGTATATTCATTTAAAGGCCTCATGAAATCAAAATTGACCCTATTTACTTTGTTAGCACACATTACAGGTCTTAGGGTGAACAATTAATCCGTGCAAGTTAATACACAGAAAAACATTTTTTGTCGCGGTAATCTGTAATCAAAATCTGAAAAGTAACTTCCGGTCTGGAAACGGCGTTCCTTCTCTGATGATGTCAGTTTGACGGCTTAGGTTTGAAAATGCGTAACCACTCCCCTCCAACCGTTAGTCTGCTATGAGCGCGAGATGGAGAGGAGGAGCGCTGAAGCTTTCACTTGGAAATATGTCACAGCCCTGAAGAAAACTCACTTGCTACTTCCGGTTCACTGGGACTTTAAGCCAAACGTCCCCCTAGAATAGCTAGAATAGATGTGATGCAGTTGTATCTCCTGCGTGTTAGTTTGAAAGGTAATTCCAGTAATTTGACCTTTTGATCCCCGCACTGGTGCAAATGCAATTTACCCTGAAGTATTCCCAAGAAAATCTGCTAAAAATGTCCAATTATGTGATAAATGTAAACATCCTTTGAATGGTTCTGCTGCTGGGAAAACCCTTAAGTTAGTTAGGCAGTTTTCAGTCATTTTATCAGATCACATTTATATAATCTGTGACACCAAACTGTCTCTGCCTTTGTTTTATTGTGTTGTGCTAGTCGCTTCCACTTGAATGCGGTAATATAAACAGTCTAGATATTGCAATTAAAAAACAACATACATACCTTTCGGATCATGTTTGATTTTATGGCTCAATATATTGTCAACCCAATCAAAACTGCAGCTATAACTTGAATGATCACGATGCAGTTTCATTGTATAAAAAAAAGTGATGACAGAACTCCAGTATTGACCAGAAAGTGCAAAAGACTGAATTTGAATGATTTGTGCCACAGTGTTTTAGATGCTCACCTTTTTTAATGCACAACAATACATAATTATAAAAGATTAAAACAATATATATGGTTTGTAATCATTTGGAAGGAAGAATAAATAAAAAAGCAAGATATGACAGGACACGTGTGACTAGACATGATGCGTCTGACACAAAAACAGATTTAAAGAAAGAATAAGAAAAGGAAAACAGTACTGTTTTTGTGTGTCAGAGAAGATTCCAGTCCATATGGCTTTTCCTTTATAATTCATCCTCCCTCTACAGAAGGAGAACAAATGCCCAAGCCACTCTCTCTCTCCCTCCCTCCCTCCCTTTCTCTTTCTCTCTCTCAGGTCTATATGGAGCAATCTGAGCCGCTTCAGTGTCCGGCTCAGATTGCAGTGCCCAGTGTGCCTTTGAGGGAATAACGTAATCAAACGTGGGTTTGTATTGGGGGGAAATCAGTCGTGTGAATGCCTCTTTTGCCATGTAATTATGTGTATATTTAGTGGGGAGAGAGAAACGCTGCGTGTGTGTTTAGAGTTCACAGTGTTCGCTTGAGGCTTCTGTATTCAGAATTTCCAAGTGTGAGCTGCCAAAAGTTAACAAGACATTTACCATACATCATACCACATGCTCACTAACCCACAGTACACTATTAGAGAGAGAGAGAGAGAGAGAGAGATGTGGCTAGATGTTCAAGTTTGTCCGTCCGTCCGTCCATCCATCCATCCATCCATCCATCCATCCATCCATCCAATAAAACATCTATCTAACATCCATCCATCATCCAATAAAACATCCATCCATGCATCCATCCATCCAATAAAATCTGTCAGTCAGTCAGTCAGTCAGTCAGTCAGTCAGTCAGTCAGTCAGTCAGTCAGTCCATATATTGATCTATCTTTCCATCTATCGGTCTGTCTGTCATGTTTACACAGATATTTCTCCAGCAGGATGATTGGAATCTTTGAGTTTCTGAGAGGGACATACAGCATCTGTTGGGCACATGTGCTGTAAGGTGGGTAAGTTTCCCAGAGTGCCTTGCTTGCTAAATTCATGGCTTTTAAAATTGCCATTATAGGACAGAATTGATGCACATTTCAGCTGTAAATTTACTCATCCAATTTTTTTCTGACCGTGAATATAACCTTTGACCTCCCACACTTATTTTCAATTGAAGGGTTTAAACTGACTGAGAGAGCATTAGGTTTGTTTGGTGAGCTGCAGGCAGCACTAAAGGCTCATGGCTAATTGTTTGTGAAGGACTGTCTGCGCTGAATGATATGGTGGATCTGCGTGTTCTCTGAGTCACAGACATTCCTCCAAACAGCACATGCTCTCAGTTTATCTGACTGCAGTCTTGAGCTGTTATGAAGCAGATGCCCTGGAACATTTCAGCAGCGACCATTTTGTCATTCATCCATTTATCTGTAGATAAATGACACAGAAAGAGGATTTTAGGATGATCTAAATTAGATTATTTTATTTTAAACAATAGAAACTCCTCTTATGGTGGGTTTGATGTTCATTGAGGTGGTGAATGTTATGATCTCCTGCAGCCTTACAGTAGCTCAGCAATGCTGTGCTCAACAATGTGCCTAAAATACATTTATACAGTACAGTGGCTCCACAAAAAACTAAAGACACTGAATGTCAATATATTAAAGTCATCGAGTCACCTTTATTTATATAGCGCTTTTTGCAATACAGATTGTTTCAAAGCAGCTTTACAGTGGTAACAGGAAAATAATGCAACAAAATTTGATTCGACTATACAGCTGCTTTGGAGAAAACAGTGATGTCATCGTCCAACTCGGTTCAATTCTCATGCGGTGTCAATACAGGCAGATCAGTAATATAGTAATATAGAATATTTAGTGTCCCCAACTAAGCAAGCCAAAAGCCAAAGGCAACAGAAGCGACGGTGGCAAGGAACCAAAACTCCATCATGTAACAGAATGGAAGCCAGAAGCCAGACTCAGTTGGGGGGCCAACGAACGAACAGTGTACGATTATGATTCAGACAACATTACAGGTCAGAAGTCAGATTAGATCAGCACGCCAGGGACAGGCTTGTTGAGGATCAGTGACACTGGCTGTCGTGTTGATGAGGCCTTCACAGGAGAGAGTCTAGTTGGCACAATCTCTGCTGACACTTCAGGGATGCATTGTGGTTGTGTTTAGGCGCAGGTCCACCATCAGAATTTTGAGACTACAATACACGTGATGGAGCATAATGCGTTAAGAGCTCGTTCAAGTACTGGGGAGCTAAACCATTTAGTGCTTTGTAAGTAATAAGCAAGATTTTAAAATGTATACAATGTTTAATAGGGAGCCAGTGCAGTGTTGACAGAACCGGGCTAATATGGTCATACTTCCTGGTTCTAGTAAGAACTCGAACTGCTGCGTTTTGGACCAGCTGGAGTTTGTTTATTAAGCGAGCAGGGCAACCACCCAGTAGAGCATTACAATAATCTAGCCTTGCACTCATGAACGCATGAACTAACTGTTCAGCATTTTGCATTGAGAGCATAAACTCACCTAAAGGATTATTAGGAAAACCTGTTCAATTTCTCATTAATGCAATTATCTAATCAACCAATCACATGGCAGTTGCTTCAATGCATTTCAGGGTGTGGTCCTGGTCAAGACAATCTCCTGAACTCCAAACTGAATGTCGCAATGGGAAAGAAAGGTGATTTAAGCAATTTTGAGCGTGGCATGGTTGTTGGTGCCAGACGGGCCGGTCTGAGTATTTCACAATCTGCTCAGTTACTGGGATTTTCACGCACAACCATTTATAGGGGTTACAAAGAATGGTGTGAAAAGGGAAAAACTTGATGCTATGTTGATGCTAGAGGCCAGAGAATAATGGGCCGACTGATTCAAGCTGATAGAAGAGCAACTTTGACTGAAATAACCACTCGTTACAACCGAGATGTGCAGCAAAGCATTTGTGAAGCCACAACACACACAACCTTGAGGCTGATGGGCTACAACAGCAGAAGACCCCACCGGGTACCACTCATCTCCACTACAAATAGGAAAAAGAGGCTACGATTTGCATGAGCTCACCAAAATTGGACAGTTGAAGACTGGAAAAATGTTGCCTGGTCTGATGAGTCTCGATTTCTGTTGAGACATTCAGATGGTAGAGTCAGAATTTGGCGTAAACAGAATGAGAACATGGATCCATCATGCCTTGTTACCACTGTGCAGGCTGGTGGTGGTGGTGTAATGGTGTGGGGGATGTTTTCTTGGCACACTTTAGGCCCCTTTATGACCACCATGTACCCATTCTCTGATGGCTACTTCCAGCAGGATAATGCACCATGTCACAAAGCTTGAATCATTTCAAATTGGTTTCTTGAACATGACAATGAGTTCACTGTACTAAAATGGCCCCCACAGTCACCAGATCTCAACCCAATAGAGCATCTTTGGGATGTGGTGGAACGGGAGCTTCATGCCCTGGATGTGCATCCCACAAATCTCCATCAACTGCAAGATGCTATCCTATCAGTATGGGCCAACATTTCTAAAGAATGCTTTCAGCACCTTGTTGAATCAGTGGCACGTAGAATTAAGGCAGTTCTGAAGGCGAAATGGGGTCAAACACAGTATTAGTATGGTGTTCCTAATAATCCTTTAGGTGAGTATATGTATATAGTTTAGATATATTTTTAAGATGGAAGAATGGGGTTTTACAGATGCTAGAAATGTGGCTTTCAAATAAAAGATTGGTATGAAAGCGCATACCCAGGGTCCTAACTGACGACGAGGACTTGACAGAGCTGCTATCAAGTGTTAGAGAGTATTCTAGGTTACTACGTGCAGAGGTTTTTTGTCCAATAATTAAAAACACAGTTTTTTTAACAGTAGTAAGGAAGTAGGAAATTACTAGTCATCCAATTTTTTTATATCAGCTATGCATTGTGAATTGCTAAGTTTCGTTGGGGCGCAAAGAAATATAGAGCTGAGTATCATCAACTAATGCCATGATTCCTAATGTTATCTCTCAGTGGTAGCATGTACAGGGTAAAAAGCAACAGTCCTAGTACTGAGCCTTGCGGTACTCCATACTGAACTTGTGATCAGTATGACATCGCTTCATTAAACAATAAAATGTTAAATCAATTGGTGTCCATTTCAAAGAAAGAGAGCACAAACACTATTTAAAGAAAGCATTATGCAGAAAGGAGTTTTTGATTATCACCTTGTCATTGGCAATTGTTTATTCATCACTGTACATTTTTGGAATTGTTTGGAATCTTCAGCGTAACTGAAGCCACTGTAGAACATCTCGTATGGTTCTGGAATGCTGCTGAATGAAATAATGCTGACTGTCAATGTGTGGCTTTGTTCCATATAGTCACGTCTCCCCGGGGTCCTTCCACCACAACAGAACAGACTAAGAGATTCCACACCACTCACTGTGGAAGAACACGTGTCACTTAAAACCAGGTCTGGAGAAACCTCTCACACTCCTTCATGAAGGCAGATGAAGCTCTGGGTATGTGGATGGCTTTTTTTTTCACATATTACTGGCACAGATGAGACCATCTTATAGCTTGAGTCACTTTTAGGAACTCAATGTTCTGTTTCAAAAAAATTAATGGGTCCAATGTGTGTTCTGACCGACTAACAAACCCCACTGTCCAAATTTACTACTGAAAGACGCTTTCAGTTTTTACTGCAATTTTCAGGTCATACTGCAGATTTTCAGTTGGATTCAAGTTGTTCCAGATTACAGTTTTCAAGCCATGATGCCAAAGAAGATTAATTTTTGGTTCCCCAAATAACTTTTCAGTGAACAGAAATTGTTGTTAAAAGAACCATTTTTTTTCTTAGTGTGAAGAATATTTTAGAAATAATACAAATAATATTTTTTTGTGCATCAAAAAGTTACCATGGATGTTAAAGGTTCTTCACTGACAGAAAATAGATTTTCAGCTAAACTTCAGATGGAGTTTCTTGGGTGCTAAAACAACACAAACACGAGTCTTATGAGTCTTATAGTCTCTCGTTTAATTGGATTTGAGTTGTTTAGTCTAAAAATACCCAGACATGACTATTCCTGGGAATCTCCTAACATGTTTTTTAATGGCCTCTCATTATTCAAGAACATGAAGTCTGTGTGAAACTGAATTACACGACACACAGTCTCAGATCTGCCCATCAAAACACACTTACTGCAGCCGCACATAAATAACAGCAGCCACACACATATTCTGACTCTGGATCAGTTTTATGTAGCCTCATGTATTAGCACAGACACAAAAACTGTTCTCAGATCAGCGCAGTAGGACACACAGGGTGGAGTGCAGACAGACAGTCAGTGAGACATGTTCAATTAACATTACAGGCGACGAATTTCTATGCTTTCATGTGAGATTTTTAGCTCGCACTAAAAAATCAACATCACACATCTGTTCAGTTTTGCTTTTGATTTAGAATTTTATCGATTCAGTCTTAATTCATTTTGATTTAATTCAATTTAATTTTGATTAAACTGCATGAATTAAACAGCTTGTAAACATATTTTATCTCTAGAAAAATGTAAATAATTTGTTAAACATGAACATATTATGCAATCATTTAAGACATTTCTCTTTATATAGAACCTTTTTTGGCATAAAGGGTTCTTTAAAATTGAGTCAAGAACCATAGTGTTCTATATAACCCCACTGAACAATTCTTTCTAGTGTATTGTAAAGTCTGTTTATGAGACAATATAGATTAAATATTTTATAGGCTTCTGTTTTATTCTATTTCTATTTTAGGCTGCAGATTTCCTTCAATACTAAATTGTATCAATGACTATTAATGACTATTTCAGCCAATGATCTATTTCAGCAAAAATTCTGTCATTTACTCACCCCATGTCGTTCCAAACCTGTGAGACTTTCATTCATCTTCGAAACACAAATGAAGATATTTTTAATTACATCTGAGAGCTTTTTGTACCTACGCAACTACCACTTTGACGCTTCAAAAAGTTCATAAAGAGATTGTAAAATTAATTCATATGAATTGAGAGGTTTTCTGAAGAGACACGATCACTTTATATGATGACCAGTTTTAAATGAGGCATTTATTCACATATAAACATTCATCAACTCACACATCAGTTGTGGTAAATGGAAGCTCAAGCATGTTCGCTTGATGTGGGAACCAATGAGGTTCATTCTCGTGTTACGCAGCCCGTTTGAGCTTCAGCAAGAACCAGTGAGCTTCATTCTCGTGTGACGCAGCCCGTTTGAGCTTCAGCAAGAACCAGTGAGGTTCATTCTCGTGTGACGCAGCACGTTTGAGCTTCTGCAAGAACCAATGAGGTTCATTCTCGTGTGCCGCAGCACGTTTGAGCTTCCGCAAGAACCAATGAGGTTCATTCGTGTAATTGCAGCACGCGTTGAGCTTCCACAAGAACCAATGAGGTTCATTCTCGTGTTACGCAGCACGTTTGAGCTTCCACAAGAACCAATGAGGTTCATTCTCGTGTTGCGCAGCACGTTTGAGCTTCAGCAAGGACCAATGAGGTTCATTCTCGTGTTGCGCAGCACGTTTGAGCTTCAGCAAGGACCAATGAGGTTCATTCTCGTGTTACGCAGCACGTTTGAGCTTCCACAAGAACCAATGAGGTTCATTCTCGTGTTACACAGCACAATTGAGCTTCCTCAAGAACCAATGAGGTTCATTCTCGTGTTACACAGCACAATTGAGCTTCCTCAAGAACCAATGAGGTTCATTCTCGTGTTTTACGCAGCACGTTTGAACTTCAGCAAGGACCAATGAGGTTCATTCTCGTGTTACGCAGCACGTTTGAGCTTCCGCAAGAACCAATGAGGTTCATTCTCGTGTTACGCAGCACGTTTGAGCTTCATCAAGAACCAATGAGGTTCATTCTCGTGTTACGCAGCACGTTTGAGCTTCAACAAGAACCAATGAGGTTCATTCTCGTGTTACGCAGCACGTTTGAGCTTCCACAAGAACCAATGAGGTTCATTCTCGTGTTACACAGCACAATTGAGCTTCCTCAAGAACCAATGAGGTTCATTCTCGTGTTACACAGCACAATTGAGCTTCCTCAAGAACCAATGAGGTTCATTCTCGTGTTTTACGCAGCACGTTTGAACTTCAGCAAGGACCAATGAGGTTCATTCTCGTGTTACGCAGCACGTTTGAGCTTCCGCAAGAACCAATGAGGTTCATTCTCGTGTTACGCAGCGCGTTTGAGCTTCACCAAGAACCAATGAGGTTCATTCTCGTGTTACTCAGCACGTTTGAGCTTCAGCAAGGACCAATGAGGTTCATTCTCGTGTTACGCAGCACGTTTGAGCTTCCGCTAGCACCAATGAGGTTTGTTCTCATGTGATGGGCCACATTGACTTCCATTGTATTTTTTCCATGTAAGTCAGTGGGGCCCATCAACTGTTTGGTTATTTTTCAATTTTGCGATTTCGACTTAATTTCTTGCTTCACAATTACCTTTTAATTGTTTACCTTTATATAGATTAGGGATATACAGTGTGGCTTTGAATTTAAATGTATGACAAGTGATTAAATCCCTTTAAACAAGAAGATAAATAAAATAAAACTCTTGAATCTTGAATAATAAATCAGTGCTTTAATCTAACTGGTCTTTATAGAATATTTCCAGTCAAAAATTCCCTCAAGATCCATCTGCATCTCCACAGCCTTCTGCAAACAGAGATTGAGGGTTATTGCCAAGAGATTAGGTCATTTACTGATGACATTTATCAGGAAATTCAACAACATTTAGACTAAGCCTTTCTGCACTTGGAGTGAATTCAGCATGAACGATCTCTGCCAAACATGCTGGAGATTCCCTCGAAGGCCTGTGATGGATCGCACTGAGCAGAAATGAAAGGAGTTGCCGTGAAGGATAAAGGCACAGACGGTTTCCACATGTACAGACACTTTTCTCCTTTGATAGATGAAGCTATATTTGATGTTATCTGCATGTGGTTATTCAAACATGTTTGTGAAATTGAAAGAAATGCGATTTTTGATTTGACCTCAAAATAATCCACATCAAACCAAACCAAATCTTAATGACATTTAGAACTCAGCTGGTTTAGATAACATTTAGGAAATAGTGAGTAATGTTTTGGAATATTTAAAAGTGCCCCTGTTATGCTTTTTCAAATATTACCTTTCATGCAGTGTGTAATATAGCAAGTTGTAAATGTAAAAGGTCTTCAAGATCAAAGTGCACAACAAATAAAGTAATTGTCTCCTAAAACATAGAATCAATTCTGAGTCATCAGTAATTCCAGTCTGACTTCCTGTTACATACCCACATAACGATGTTACAAATTTGCATAATATCAGCATATGTTCTTCATTGGCTGCTGCAAACAACGTCTACTTTGCCCCACCCTCAAATACTGTAGTTGTAGCTGAGGCCTGGAGGAGTTTGGTTCGTGTTGTTGACATGTCAAGACGACGCTGTGAATCCACTTTGCATTTTCCATTTCAAAAGGATGAGGACTCAAGCTTGAATTGATACAGTAAAACCAATGCCATCATTACTTTGTCATCTGAATTTATTTCAGATATGGTAATAAGCGTTTGGTTTTCGACACGTGCTGTAAGCGGTCGCCCAATCACAACAGACTGAGCCGTCTGACCAATCAGAGCAGAGTACACCAATCACAACATTATCAAGCACCAGGAGGAACCCAGGGCCCACTGAACTAGCATAAGGTCTGACAATGGCTCTGAGGATTTCATCCCAGTATGTAACAGCAGTAAGGGAACCATTGGCTAGCACGTGGATGTTTGTGCGACCCTAGAAAGATATTCCTCCCCAGACCATTACTGACCCACTGCTAAACCGGTCATGCTGGATGATGTTGCATGCAGCATAACGTTCCCCACAGCATTTCCAGACTCTTTCACATCTGTCACATGTGCTCAATGTGAACCTGCTCTCATCCGTGAAGAGAATGGGGCGCCAATGGCAGACCTGCCAATTCTGGTGTTCTCTGGCAAATGCCAATTGAGCTGCACGATGCTGAGCTGTAAGCACAGGTCCCACTAGAGGACGTCGGGCCCTCATGCCACTCATGAAGTTGGCTCTGACAGTGGTCAGAAACATGCACTCTAGTAGCCTGCTGGCGGTCATTTTGTAGAGCTCTGGCAGTGCTCCTCCTTTTCCTCTTGACACAAAGGAGCAGGTACCAGTCCTGCTGCTGGGTTGTTGCCCTTCTATGTCCCTCTCCAGCTCTCCTCGTGTAATGGCCTGTCTCCTGGTATCTCCTCCATGGTCTTGAAACTGGAGACGCACCAAACCTCCTTGCGACAGCATGTATGGATGTGCCATCCTGGAGGAGCAGGACTGCCTGTGCAACCTGATTGGGCTGCAGGTACTGCCTCATGCCACAGACAGTGATAAGGACCCTATCAAAACACAAAATAAAAGACAAATCAGTCAGAAACAATGAGAGAACAATTGTCTATGGCCACCACCTGCAAAATCATTCCCTTTTTGGGGGTTGTCTTGTGCACGTGTTGAGACTTTTATTTGCACCAAAGGCCATGAAACTGATTCACAATCACTTATGCTTCCTATTTGGACTGATCAATATCCCTAAAATTTAATTGACTGTTATATTGTGATGATTAAGTGTTCCCTCATACTTTTTGAGCAGTGTATATGCTCTGAAGAAACACACTTGAGCATGTATGAACAGAGTCCAAATCAAATTCCCCCCTCAGAAACATGTTCACGGGATTGAAAATGTGTGAAAACTTTGATTGAGATCCAACTAATTTTATAATTGCTTGTCATGTTAAAATACACCTTTCATATTTATGCGACCAGTCACAGGTTTATTAATAAGCACTGATTCATAATACCTTTATCTTGACTGATGGCACCTGAGGGAACATGCAGGATGAGCCACTGATGTTCTGGGCAAAGAAAAATCTCACATTGCCAATCTGTCCGTTGCTGTTATTTTCGGTGTTCTTTTGGAAACCGTTTCTCTCATTATTTTCCTGAGAAATCGGAGAGCATAAGCACAAAACAACAGGGGATATCAAAGCCTAATAATATACTATGACATTTATAGGTCATTTTCATCTTGTAATTCATTTTCACTTCATCCTTTACTTGACCCTACCACAGTTGCCATCTAACTGTCTGAGATGTTTTAAAAGCTAAAGGTTTTTGTGTTTGAGATAAAAACTACTTAATTACAATAATATGAGTATTTGTAATTCATTACTTCACACCCCTATAAACTAATAATATAATACCATTCAAAAGTTTGGGGTCGGAGGTTATTTTTTCATGTTTTAGAAGTCACAAGTCTCTTATGCTCACTCAAAAAATACTGTAAACGTACAGTAAAAACAGTATACAATTTTAAACAACTGTTTTTATTTGGATATATTTTAAAATGTAATTTTCCTGTGATCAAAGCTGAATATTCAGCATCATTACTTCATTACAGCTAAAAAAAAAGCATTAATAATCATCAGTTGTGCTGCTTAATATTTTTGTGGAAACAGTGATGCATTTTTTCAGGATACTTTAATGGATAGAACGTTCAAAAGAACAGCATTTATTTAAAATATAATTTTTTTTGTTGTAAATCAGAGTTAATTACTTGAAGGGATAGTTCACCTAAAATGAAAATGAAGTTATAATTTACTCACCCTGGTGTTCTAATGCCGTATGCCCCACAAAAGGAGAATTTTTAACAAATGTCCACTCGTGGTCTCCATATAATGGCAGTGAATAGCAACCAGCATCAAGCTTTTCAAAAAAGATGCAAAAGTATCACAGAATGATCCCATGCTGTATGTTCCAAGTGTTTTGGGGGTATATGATAGTTAAAGACGCACTTTAAAATGAAAATCTTAATCGATTGTTTTGATTGGTTAAAATTAATGGAGAATATCTTGTGTAGATGCAGATAGATCAAATTTACGACAGCGGAGCAGTATGTCCCAAATGAATACTGTTTTTGCAGTGTAAATCTGAACTGATTTGAAATGTTTTGCTTTTATCCAAGCAAAAGGCAGCTGCTTAAGTGTCTTAATACAATGAATCCAGTGACGAATACTGTTTGTACCGGCTTGTTTCTACCGGTCGTTTAGTAACTCTCGCTTTTCCATAATTAATAATTGCTGGAGTGAAGAACACGTGCATCTGAATCACTGTACGATGGAGAGAGTCAGATTCTACTTTGGCAGAATCCTCTGCATCAATCACTGATGACAAACACACTCTTTCTCTTCAATGATTCTTTCCATATACGTACAAATCACTATTTTCTTTATTCTTTTCATTGCTTGTTCATTTTTTTCCTTCTCCTCCTCTCTGTCTCTCACCCCTTTGTGTTTTCATAATTATTTTGTTTTCCTCTCTTTCAAGCATCTGTTATTAAACCACAACCACAGAAGCAGTAGAATGTTCTTCGTGATCATTTACACCAATCACAGCCCAGCTTTTGTGCCATGAATTGCAACATTTTAACCAATGTTAAGGATGAATGTTGGGTTGTGGGTTAGTATGGAGTAGTCATGTGTCTGGCATGTGTTTTGCAAGAAAAAGTTGATCATTTCTGAAAATAGCAGCATTTTAGCAGTATAACAGCATTATTTTCTTTTCAAACCGCACTCATTGCATTGATTAAAAATAATGAGGGAGAGAAAATCATTTAAAAGGAAAAAGAAAAAATAAAGAGGTTAGAACTAATCCAACAGAAATAAAATCTTTTATAATAATAATAATAATAATTAATTAAATGATATAATATAACTTAATAATAAATCATATATAATAATATACACTCACCTAAAGGATTATTAGGAGCACCATACTAGTACTGTGTTTGACCCCCTTTCACCTTCAGAACTGCCTTAATTCTACGTGGCATTGATTCAACAAGGTGCTGAAAGCATTCTTTAGAAATGTTGGACCATATTGATAGGATAGCATCTTGCAGTTGATGGAGATTTGTCCAGGGCACAAACTCACAGTGAACTCATTGTCATGTTCAAGAAACCAATTTGAAATTATTCGAGCTTTGTGACATGGTGCATTATCCTGCTGGAAGTAGCCATCAGAGAATGGGTACATGGTGGTCATAAAGGAATGGACATG
>JAGHMJ010002546.1:0-14422 GCA_018749465.1 Paracanthobrama guichenoti
ATTCACTTCACCTGTCAATGTTATGCCTTACAATGAAAACAACATTTTTATACGCATTTTTATTACGCTCATAGCTTTGAATGATACTAGCATTTTTTTTTTTGCAACTTCATGAATATACACTACTGTCACTTTTGTTCAGTTTAATGCATCCTGGCTGAATAAAAGCATCAATAATTCTTTTTTTTTAAATTACCCCAAACATTTTAATGGTAAAGACATTTATAATGTTACAAAAGATTCCTCTTTCAAATGAGGTAACTTACAGAGCAGCCGTCGATGAGGGCTTTGATGTAGGGGCTGGTCTCGTAGCTCAGCTCTTCATCGTTGGCTCCCTGGAAGTGTAGCGCCCTCTGGTAACCGTTGTCGGTAGTGAGGTCAGCCCAGGCCACTGATCGGTGGCAGTGGTAGGTTAGGTTTTGACGGGCCTGGACGCTGAGCAACCGCAAGAATCCCAGCTGGACTACACCAACAGGTTCTCCACTCGTGTCAACATATGAAAACTACAACACAAAGGAAAGCATTAATTCATCATTCAAAATATATTAAGCTTGACCATAATCTTTTGAGCAACACATTAGAAGATTTTCTTGTCTAAAAGGGCATTCACACTGGAAATTCTGGTCGCTTTGTCATGCAAATCACTTTCAATGTGAATGCCCTTTAATTGAGATAAGAGCTTTTGGTTTATTTATGCATATTAGTTGGTTAAATTAATCACGGATCTGATATTAAAGTGTTGAGACCATAAACTCACCTTGTTGGCCTTTTCAAACTGACTGTACCAGGACCCAGGCTCCTCCTTTGGCCAAGAGTTCATCTTTACCTATGGGAGAATTTTGGACAAATAAAACAGGATTCGTAAGTTCAGATCAATCTAGATTTCAGAAGTTGATGTCTCATGAATGTTTAAACATATAAAGACGAATGACTGCAAGTTCTTACATTCTCTACTGCTTTGCTGGGATACAGGCATGTCTCTCCACCGGCAGTGAAGTTACAGTAAACTCTGAAAGAGTCCCGGGCGCAGCCTTGATTTGGATCAATCCAGTACTCGCCTGAATAAAATAATCATAATGATAAGAATGCGAAATGCATTGGTCATGGAATGTGTCAATTATGTAATAACCACGATGATCATACCGTCTTTCAGATCTGGCTGGCTGAGGTGGAGGTCCTGGCATGTGCGGGCCGGGCTTTCCTGCGTTCCCAGTGGGAAGCGCATGCTCTCGATCTCCTGGCGCAGGGAATTGAGCGAGCCGAAGATCTCCTCCATACCTTCATTGCCAGTCAGGAACTCTGTGCCCGTGGTGTCGGCAGCCTCAGTGTCAGTCTCAGAGAGCATCTTACTGGCGTCGATGGAGCGCTTAGACTTCTTTGGGATCTGAATGGGCAGCGGCTGGATGACATCACCAGGGGGACCCTAAAGCGAAAAAAGAATTCAGCTGCATTTCATGGACACAAGAACTCTGGGATGTGCTGATCTCCTTTAATTTTTGTCTTAAATGATTGCATGTTTTTTGTATTAAATGATTTCCCTGCCAAATGATTCTTGTGCAACATCCTGTGTTTTATACTGTAGATAACACACTCACCGGTTGTCCTGGTGGTCCTTGTACACCTTTTTCTCCTTTAGGACCAGCTCCACCCTGTAACACAGAGATAAGATGTAAAAAATTACTGTCATTTTACTGCAAAGTATGATGAAAGCCAGACGTGTGAACGATGTATAGTGCTTTATTTAAACATTACCTCACATAATATGTTTCATGATATAATTCTCACACGCATTGACATTTGACTCATGGCATTTTATGTTAAGTACAAATATTTAAGGAAGAATTTCACAAGGATTACTCACAGTGGCACCTTTAGCTCCTTTGATACCCCTCGGACCCTGTGAGACACATCACATCCATTCAGCTTTAATCAAACAGACCAATGTTTTTTGAGACTATATTTTGGTGCTTCAGAGCTCAAGTTTGGCACTCCACTCATAGTTTCAATTCTTTCCAGCAAATTCAGAATTTGGTACGATTTGGTATGTAGACAGCTCTACAAAACGGAGAAATAGTGAGTAAAGTTTACTTACGGGCATACCAGCAGGACCTGCAGGGCCAAGAGGACCAGTTCCTCCAGACATACCCTAAAATAAAATACATTAAGATATTAAAAAAGACTATGATATTTGATTGTATGAGAGAGGGTATGAACTAGGAAAGGTTTGCTTGTACGTTCAAAAGTTTGGCGTTGGTAAGATGTTTTAATGTTTTTTAAAGAAGTCTCTTATGTGCACCAAGGCTGCATTTATTACGATAATACTGTTAAAAGTAATATTGTGAAATGTTATTACAATTTAAAATAACTGTCTATTTTAATATTTTTTAAAGTGTAATTGATTCCTGTGATGGAAAAGCTGATTTTTTTACAACAAAGGTAGGTGACCTCCAGTCTTCAGTGTCACATGAACTTTAGGAATCATTCTCATATGACTGATATGCTGATTACGTGCTTTCTATTATCAGTGTTGAAAACGTGCTGCTTAATATTTTTGTGGAAATCGTGATACATTTTCTTCAGGATTCTTTGATAAAAATAAAATAAAAAACTTTTAGGAACCTCTTTTAACATTATAAATGTTTTTACTGTCACTCGATCAATTTAATGCATCCTTGCTAAATAAAAATATTGATTTCTATTTAAAAAATTGTACCAACCCAAAACTTTTAAATGGTCATGTGATGTGCAGACATGACCAGACTTCATGTACCGTTTCTCCCTTGGGTCCTGATGATCCCTGGGGTCCTGGCATGCCTCTGTCTCCCTTCTCTCCTTGTTCTCCTGGAGGCCCAATCAGACCAAGCATACCTGGATGTCCCTTCTCACCCTTAGCACCAGGGTCACCACGAAGACCAAGTAAACCGGAGGACCCTGTGAGAGGAGGGGAAATCATTTTAGTACTGAATTTATATATAATGTAGGTTTATTAATATATTTATTAATATATGCATATATTACATTCAATTATAATAGTAGTTCAGTTTCATTAATCAATACTTGTATATTCAATACTCAATCTGTTACTGTATTTTTAATAATGCAGAAGGTCTTACCATAGGTCCAGGGGGCCCTTTCTGGCCAGCAGCACCTGGGGAACCTTGTTCACCCTGTTTATCAGAAGATCATTTTGATAAATATGGCATTACATTACTTTTACATAACTTTTACATAAAAAGAAACAATTCTGATTGGATAACTGTCATCTCATACCACTGAACCAGGCAATCCTCTTAGACCTTCAGTTCCTGGTTTTCCTGGTGGACCCTGTGCCCCCACAGGGCCGGTCTTTCCTGGAGGGCCAAGGGCACCTGAATCGCCCTAGGAAAAAAACAGCAAGATTACAGGAGGAAGAGAACTACAGAAAGCCTGTTTATTTCCTGTAGTTATACTCTCTCCCAGTTATATAGTCTTACCTTGCTTCCTTTCTCTCCTTGACGACCCTCTGGTCCCCTTGTACCTGGAGGACCCTAATATATGAACATTAACGCACAATTTAGAGTCCAGAAATATGCCTTTCATAAGATCCTGTATAATATGTATTGTATATCAAATATATAAATGTAATATTACAAATTTTTCTCTTCTAGGTCAAGATCAAGGTGCTCTTACTCTCTTTCCTGGAGGTCCAGGTGGTCCGTTCTCACCAGTTGGTCCAGGTGAACCCTAAATCAAAAACAACATATGTTGATAAACACCTCATAAGGCCCAGGATGCATAAGAAAGATATGCAATTCATAAACAGGAAAATGATCACTCACAGCTTCTCCTTGTTCTCCATCCTCTCCTCTGTCACCCTTTGCACCATCTTGGCCCTGTAAAAGAAGTCAGAAAGAAAGTTAAAAAAACCTGGAACACTGAACAATGATGAATCATATACCAGAATAAGACCAGAAACACATATGAGCAACATGTATGTACAAAGGATCTAATTCATGTTGACTTGTCATGTATCAGTATATAAATGACAAAAGCTCTACTCACTCGTGGTCCAACTTCACCAGGGGGGCCAGGATCGCCAGGGAAACCAACAGGACCTTAAAAATACAAATACCAGCTGCTGAAGAGTCACATATATAATAGAAATATCTCTTGTTTATCATGTTTAATACATACAGGGTTTCCTTTGGGTCCATCATCTCCTGTGGGTCCCTTTCCACCAGGAGGACCAGAGGTGCCAGGCTGCCCGGCCTCTCCCTTCTCACCACGCTCTCCTCTCGGGCCCTGTCATTGGATAAACGCACCAATAAAATGTTAGCTGGGATTACATCTACTTTTGACAGGTTGAAAGGATGATAAAAAGTTTCAAATAAAAATAACAATTATTACCATTTTTCCTGGCTCTCCACCAACACCAGGTGGTCCAGATTCACCAGGCTCACCCTGGCAATACAAATAAGACGACGTCAAGTGCCATCAATCAGAACAATCATATAGTCATCATCCATGCAAAAAGTTGAATTCTTTTATACTTGCCTTCTCTCCTATGGGACCTGGATTACCCAAACCTCCTGGAGGACCTTGAGGACCCTGCATGCATGAAACAAAATAATGCCATTATACAAAATTAACTGACCACAGAATCTGAATCAAGTATTCCAGAGGGTGGATGCATAGTGATTATAAAACATATAATAATGAATTGGTATTATTTATAGTGCGAAATTAAGTTACTTACGTCAGCACCATTAGGACCAGCTGGACCACGTGGACCTGGGGGACCAGGAGGACCCTACAGTAATACGCAACCAGAAAGGATTAGGAAATACATTCATTCTAAATGTGATTCAAAACACTAGAAGATCATATGATGCATTATACAAAACAATTGTACCTTTTGATTTCCTTAACTCTCTTCAAATCAAAATATTAAGACTCACCAATGGCCCAACATCTCCCGTCTCTCCCTTTTCTCCAGACGGGCCTGGCAAACCCTAATGAAACATGAATAAAGTATAAATTGCAACTAAAGAATCTTGTATGTAGAAATTAATTGGTAAGAGTGATTGAAACACAATCTGAATGCAGTACCTGCAGTCCAATGGGGCCTGGAGGCCCAGGGAAACCTCTTGTTCCTTCATCTCCCTTAGCGCCAAACGGTCCCTGCTGACCTCTCGCACCTGTCTCGCCATCAGCACCCTGAGTAGAGATGAAGCGATTTGAAATGGGGTTGACCACAAGCACTTGTTATAAAGCCTATAAAAACCTATGAATGGTACCATGAAATTGTAATCCCTTTTGTTTCCATCAAAGTGCAATGTAAGCATTTCTTGAACATGTATGATTTTCATGAAATTCCTTTCACACTTACAGGTGCACCAGGCTGTCCAACAGGGCCCATTGTCCCAGGTGGACCAGGAGGACCCTGTAAATATGCAAATAATTGATTATAGATTTATATCATGCTCACAAAAACAAGGATTTGTTGCTTTAAGTGAAAGTTAATTTACTTACATGTTCTCCTTTGGATCCTTTACCTCCCTTTTGTCCTGGCTCCCCAACCTCACCCTATGCAGGAACAATGAACAATGCAGAATTTGAATCCATTTGAATGTGATGATTTGAGATCCAAATATGAAGAAGTCACTGACCTTGTCTCCATCCTCTCCAGCAGTACCTGGCGGTCCAGCAGGGCCGGGGAGACCAACTGGGCCTTGGATGCCATCGCGACCAGCTGGACCAATTGGACCTTTCTCTCCCTGTAAAACAGGATGTTCTTGCATGACGGGCCTATGAATAAAACTGTATTAGAGATCAATGCAAACGTACAGTAGACACTTACTGGCACTCCTTTTTCTCCTGCAGCTCCAGGGGGCCCCTGAGGTCCAGGTCGTCCAGGTGGGCCGACAGGACCTGCAGTGCCAGCACCTCCCCTCTCCCCAGACGATCCCTGCATAAAAATTCAATTTGTTGAAATATCAACATGTGCTTTCATAATTCCTCAAAAATTATTTTTAAAAAATGTTATCGTGACATTTTCATAAAAGTTAAGCACTTAAGGAATTATATTAAGCCCACTGTAATGCAAAAAACAAACAAACAAAAAAAACCTAAAAATTTAATTGATGTAATGTGAAAATATAATATTAATATTACATTTTTCCTGTTGATTTTGTGTTGAAATATGAGAGATATGAGACATTCACCTATTCATGGGTCGATATAGAACTGATCAAATAAAAGTCTGTATTCTACTAATATTTTGATGATATGTCTAATATGAGCAACATACAGCAGGTCCAGGTGGTCCAGCAGGGCCTTCATTTCCTTTCAGTCCTCCAGCGCCCTATGCAAACACACCGATAGACTCAGTTATTAGGGATACAAACATTTATGGGAAGTTTTAAAGTTGGTTGACCAAACAATCTACAATCTAAAATTCACTGGTAACAATGAGCAGGTCTTGTTACCGGAGTTCCTGGCAGTCCTCTCTCTCCAGGAAATCCTCTCAGTCCAGGGGGTCCGTCTTTACCGGGGCCGCCAGAGGGACCAGGATCTCCTTTGGTTCCCTCTTTACCAGAGGGCCCAGGAAGGCCTTGCTCACCGGGTGGTCCTGGGGGTCCTGGGTGGCCACGCTCACCCATCTGACCAGTCTCACCAGAGGGACCCTAAACGAGAACTAGATTTGAGTAAAGCTTGCATAGTTGAATACATTTCTAAAATGATTTTAAAGATTTATTGTATTAAATTGTCAGAGAAGATATCCTCTACCTTCGAAGAAGCAACGTGGAAGCCTCTACCATGAAGCTTCTACTTATGAAATTACTGACAAAACTCACCTGTGGTCCAACAACTCCTGGTGGCCCAGGTGGTCCAATTTTGCCTTGGAAACCCTACAAGTGCAACAAAAATGATCAAATAAATGTTGCTGCACATTTAATCTCACCTTGATCTCAGTGAATGTTGTAACTTGGATGCACAAAAACAAAAGATATACGTACAACTTCGCCTCTCTGTCCAGGGTGTCCAGGCAGTCCATCTTTCCCTGGAGGGCCCTTCAAAAATCAATTGACATATCAATAAGAAATAGGCAAAAACTTAAGTTTCAAAGCATCAGATCCAACCAAACTGTAACTTACAGGAGGCCCCTTTGGCCCAGGGAATCCATTTGCACCTTGAGGTCCAGTTAGTCCCTGAAAAATGTGGAAACATAAAAAAAATTAATTAAAGATGAACCAGAAATCCAGACTTGTTTTAAAGGGTTTAAAAAAAAATACAATAACATTTTAAATAAACATACTCTCTCTCCAGGTGGTCCAGGAGGCCCGTCACTGCCTGATCCGCCCTAAAACATTTGATTGAATTGGTTATGTACACATAATCTATAATTGTTGGCAATCACAAGATTTAATTACATTTTTGAGAATAATTTCACGTAAATGACGTTCATACCTTAGCACCTGTTTTTCCTGTTGACCCACGGGGTCCCCTCTGCCCTCTGGGACCCTAAATAAATCAAATCATTGAGCACTGCTTTACAAGTGAACTGATCTGAAATCAGACATTTGATTCAATTTGCTTGAAATTTGCTTGATTAAAATTAACAACAGCAAGTTTAATCTACAGTAAGTTTCAACAAATCAATCCATCTCAAATCAAATGAAAGCAAAAAGCGAAGAGGAACAGAATAAGATAAGAGATGAGATGATGGATTAAAACAGGCCCTTACTGTCGGCCCTCTTAGTCCTCTTGGTCCAGGTTTTCCAATCAAACCCTGGAAAGAGAAAAATGTATTCAGAATTTTTCAGCATCATTAATTATTTTCTGAAGGAAGATAGTACCATATATGCTATTTAAATTATGAATGTAAATGCAGGACTTTACTCAACATTGAGTTAAATGCTGATTTTTGCGTATTGCGTATTGACATCCCTGTGTCTAATGCTGCTTGTCTGGAGATTTAGTGTAATTTAGTCTAAAAGAATTCTTACTCTTGCGCCCTTCTCGCCATTTGTACCAGGGAATCCTGGGAAACCGAGGGAGCCCTAAAAATACAAGCATTAAATAGATTGGAAAAAAAAAAATCATTACATTTGATTAAATACTTAGCTGTATATTAAATGATGAGTCATAAACAATATAATGTTGTTTACCTTAATTCCCTGTCTTCCGGGATAGCCAGGAAGTCCAGGCACACCAAGTTTACCCTGGAATTACATAATTTAGAAAGATTTCACACATCTTTAGACCAGCAATGTAACATTATAACAATATCCCTTACAGTAAGCATGAATACAATACAACATAGCTAAAATGATATATTATGGAACAAAAATAGCAATAATCAAACTAACCTTCTCTCCCACCACGCCGATAGGTCCAATTTCACCAGGGGGGCCAAATCGACCCTTAGGCCCCTCAGGGCCATCCTCTCCTCTTGGGCCAGGCACTCCCACCTCTCCCTGTTGATGCACAACAAATCTTAGTGGGCAGTTGAAATGGGTCAACATAGTCAAGCGCTACTAATGTTAGCCTGCCATCTGAAGCAACTCTGGACTGCATTGTTTTACAGTTGTGCTAAAATCACATGCTAACTGATGAGTTTCTATCCACTGATGTTTTATATGCAAGACGTACCCTCTCTCCCTTCACACCAAAGTCTCCTTTGATTCCAGGGAATCCATCCTCTCCCTGAAAATAAGAAAAAGTTATTTAACACAGTCCGGTGAACCTGCACCTTTAGCACAAACAGGTCACAATTCACTAAAGTGTTTCATTATTATAATAACATTAAATTTGACTTATGTTAAGTTTTTGACCAAAAACACTCGCCTTCTCTCCCTTGTGGCCCTTCAGTCCTCGGATACCTTGAGCTCCCTGTGAATGTCACAAAATATCCAGTCTGTTATGTGACTCCGAGTCTTACAGGTGAGAGTAGATATCAACTATCAACAGCCATTACCAAAGTTCCAATACATAAAATGTCTATACACAGAATTATTTATAAAAATGACAAAAGGATAATTTAATGATTAGTCTAATATATTCACGCATATTTAATTTCCAGTGGAAAATGATCCTAACAAAACAACAAAAGCTACCTGCATTAAACAAAACAAAGATATATTTTACCTTCACTCCCCGAGGGCCGGGATAGCCAATAGACCCTTGAGGACCATTGGGACCCTAAATATATGTGAACAAGGAAAATAAACATCAAAATATGAACACACTGGGATTTGTGGAAACATGTGCTGGATATGCAAATCCTAGATGTATGATATATTGAGACACTCAGTAAAAAGTTCACAAATAAGTATACAAGCATACAATAATTCACAAAAAGTATACAAATAGTTGTGGTACAAATGACATTTAATTTATGAAGCTAAATAGAGAATATACTTAGTATTATTATATGGCCTCACCTGATTTCCTTTGGTTCCACCAGGGCCTTCCTTTCCGGGATGACCCTGTGGGACAAACACATACGGCACATTCATTACCACATGCCTTCTGACAACTGGTCTAAAATTAATAATTCACATAAACTGAAAGTAATTAACAGATCAAATAGATAAAAAAATAAAAAAAACAAGAAAAAAAGCACTTACAGGAGGACCGTCAGCTCCGGGCATTCCTGGTAGACCTGGCTTTCCTGTGGGTCCCTGTTAGTAGACAAACAAAATGGCAGTATAATTGCATTAAATTCCTTTAAACATAATTGGTGATCTTAGCATAAGACTGGACGTGTAAGTATGTCATATATTTTTATCAAATGCAGACATCAAAGTGGTAAAGAGCACATTCTGTAAAAGGACATTTTTCGATTATTAAAAATTGCTTTTAGTTCTGCAGTCACAAAAATCACTCACTTTCTCTCCTGGCGGTCCATTGGGACCCTGTGGACCTGGCATTCCCTGTTGCACAGAAAAGCAATCATTTATTAGAAATACACTTCACTAAGATTTTGCCCCTTTTGTCATTGAATTTGTCATCATTTGTTATCACCTGTGTTCCTGGAGCCCCCTGCTGTCCTGGAGGACCAGGCTCTCCTTGGGGTCCTAAAAGAGGAAAGAGGACAATGAGAATGAGGACAAATATTTAATGCTGATGTTTTTCTCTTACACTATTCATTTTTTCTATTACATTTTATGAATATTTAGCCTATTACATACATATGCCAACTATTGCATAATTTTAAACATTTAAAAAATCTAGAGTAACGTCAGAGATCTCTGACCATTTACTGACCAAGTTTCCTTTTGGACCATGTGGACCATCATTTCCGCGAACACCCTGGCAAAGGCAGATAATAATATGGAGAAATGAAAGAAAGATTGTTCTGGATATCCATGTACAAATATTTATTTTTCAAATCTTTCATTTTTATGATGGTGTACTGAAGCTGCTGTGCAACCATAACAATTATAAAATTGACTCAAAAGTCCTCATTTAACACTTTACTATGTAGTATTTGTAGCTTTCAATGAATACTCACAGGAGGACCAGGAAGTCCAGAAGGCCCTTTAGGCCCCAGCAAACCACGGGGCCCCTACAAAATGAGAAAAGGGTTCATCAAAGAACATACAATGATATACATACATAGCATTATGAATTTTAAACTGGAGAGGAAATCAATGTTATACAGGGCAAATAATATCATATACACTGTCATATCTGTGTACAGTGTTTGAGAAAAAAGAAACACCTACCGGTTCGCCGGGAAGACCTCTGGGTCCGACTTCTCCATCATCTCCCTGACAATTGTAGGCAAATACAATGACAGATCAAGAGGATGTTTAAACAACATACATTATAATATTTACTATTGTATGGTGTTAATTTATTGTAACAGATGTTAAAAAAAATCCTTGAGAAGTACCCTCTCTCCGTCCTCTCCAGGGGGTCCTGGGGGTCCCATTCCTCCAGTTTGACCCTGTAGAAAACATTAAACATTTTAATATTACTATACATCCAATAGCTACGTAACAAATTCCAGTGAGTTAAACCCTTGCTGTCTACTGTGTACACATGGGACACTGCATTCAATGTTGGGCAAAAGAACGTAACATAGAAGCCATGATTTATGCTGCCTCACTACATTTTGGAACAGGGCTTGTGATTAACATTAACAATGAAGTTCATGAATTCAATTAATTTTAGCCCTTACCCGATAACCCTTGTCACCAGGCAAACCAGGAAGGCCATCAAAGCCACGGTCACCCTAACATAGAAAAACACACATACATGAAGTGCATGTCCAAAAGAACATGGTTGCCTTTCAGAGTTGGAAAATATGTACAGCTGAAATCAAACACATAAATAACAATAAATCACACACAGAAAACAACTTAAAGAAAAATGGTTAAAATATCCAACCTTAATTCCGGGCTCTCCCGGCATTCCTCTGGCTCCATCAGCACCAGCACGACCCTGCAGGATACATCATATTATTAACAAATAACAAATTGGTATTAGGAAGCTCTAAGTAGTTTCAATGACATTACTATGTGGTTTCTAATGTGTTCTGGGTTTGGTTGCTTAAGAAACACAGTTAAGTTATTATGATGTTCTGATCCCTATATATGGCCTGTGTCAATGTAAATCTATGGGTTTGGTTTTTTATTAGTCAGGAAAACTGTAGTGTACTCACTCTCCGACCAGCTTTACCAGGAGGACCAGATAATCCCTGAGGACCTCTGGGGCCCTGTAAAAACACAATAGGGATGCATGATAAAGGCCTGTCTCTTTAGATTCTATGCAAGATATATGTACATTCTTACTGTCAATGTATCTCAATGTCCGACAAATGTTCTTGAAGGCAAGACAATAAAATTATAAAAACACAGAAACACAAATGCAGAACACCTTACCTGAGGACCAGGGTCTCCACCTTCTCCCTTTAAACCAGGACTTCCAGGTGTTCCCTATTTAGGAACCAGATAACAAAAACTACAATATAACACACTGATCACAGAATCAAAATGCAAGCACTTGACAAAGAACATGTAACAGACATTATATATATATTAATTATTTATTTTTGTTTAGTTTACCGAAGGTCCAGGACGGCCGGTGAAACCCATTGGTCCTGGTGGACCTTTCAGAGCCATCTAAACAGAAGAAAACTCCATTAATTCTAAATTAAGTATAAAGTTAGACCTCAGTGTGAAAACACAATAAATAAAAGTTAAATGGTTGATATATGACAGCTGCAACTAACCCGAGCCTGAGACAGAATGGCTTGAGCTTGGGCCTCCTGTGCTGAGGCAACGGGCCCTTTCTCACCACCACTCTGTCCAAAACGGAACTGCAAGAACAGAAAAGAGGGTTGCAAATCAAGAACCAATGTTTATGTGGGAGCTAAGGGGAAGCAGGTTAGGAATAAAGTCATATATGACATCCTTGACCGTAATGGTATAATAGTGACACCTAGTGGTGAGATGACTTTATGAACAATGAGCATCGAGAGAAGGAAAGAAAGAGGAGAGAAGACTTACAGGAAGCATGACAGAAGTTCCGGGAGGTCCTGGGACACCATCCGCTCCAGGTAGACCAGCCTTACCAGTAGGACCCTACAGAAACAAATGCTTTCAATTTTAACTACATACTCTTGATGTGAACTTGGAAAAACTCAGGGAAACAATGAGCACCGCAATGTATGTATAATGTTTCAAATTAGCATACTCAAAAAACTAAAGTGTAATTTGCGTAAACACAAAAAAAAATGTCTACTCACCCTCTCACCAGGATCACCAACAGAACCAGGGGGTCCTTGAGGGCCAGCGGGGCCAGGGAGACCCTAATGCAGAGAGAAATTGCATAAATAAGAGTTTTTTTAATCTACACAAACTACCATTTTGAAACTTTTTTACCATAACATTTTACTAGCATATAACAACAAACTTATACTAACTCACACTGGGCAACGCCCCAAGCTTGGGATGGCCCTGTGTAGTAAATATTATGTACTAGGGTGAATTCAGGATGATTGGGACACTTTATTGTCATTGAAAGTACTGAGGAAAAAGTGTCCAGATCAACCTGAATTAGCCCATATATGAGGAGGAAAAATAGATTGCAATACACAATATGAAGTTCACTTCAGCTAAAAGGAATGGGAATGCAAATTGATCATAAATTCACTCAAAACAATAAAAGTGAACATACTGCTGGTCCTTCTGGTCCAGGTGGACCTTCAATCAGCATGCCCTGTGAGAGTGATAAAATAAAAAAATTAAAGACATACATTTAGAAAAGACATAAAGATGCAATATATCAAAATGGTATTCGGTAGCACCCTCTGGTGGCCTGGGTGAATTACGTGTCTAAACAGGTTTAGTGGTTGTATTTACACTTTCTAAATGTTGGCATTTATCATATGTTTTGATTATGGAATTATGATGCTTACAGGTTCAAGGACAGCAGGCTCTCCCTTCTCTCCCTTCAGGGCTCGCACGGAGGCCTGAGGAAAACAGATATGTAACCCAAAACAGAGCCCAGTCAATATACAAAAAAGAAGAAACCAACAGTCTAAGATGTTCAGGTAGTAGCTGAGCATTGTACACCCACCGACAATATAACCCTTGAGTGGTTATGAATGTGACTTATAACTTCCCATAAACCACTGAAACTTGTGATATGCCTTGACGGACAATACATTTTATAAGGAAGTCAAGTAAATACTTAGCTGAAGCTTAAAATGCCACTCATCTGCTGTTGTGAGGCCATCCATCTAAATGTTGCACATTAAAGACCACTACACATTTTTATTTTTGTATATGCAGATAAGGATCTACAAATCTACAGCACATTAATACATACTGAAGAAATCTGGCGCTGAAGTCAAGATCAGTCGTGGTGCCCTTCCGAGAAGATATACTGCTGTTCTATGCTGATCGAGATTAAGGCTGGTCTCAAATCAGCATGAGAGCAGATGAGTCTACCAATATTGATGGCGCTATACTGAACTAAGCACTCTATGCAGACTTGCAGAGGAATCTTGTGCAAAAGGGGTAGTGTTCAAATCAAGTGATAATCAAGGTTTGCAGACAGGGGAACTAATTCCTGTTGATGGCATAACTTGCTAACCCATTACTCTTTAAGCAAACTTGTTTTAGTCTTAGGTAAACATTGACTGCAAACTCTTTTGGAAATTGAAGTTCTCTTCCAAAACCTAGTTGCCAATGTTGTTATTGTTAAAGGGATAGCTCACCCAAAAGTTTTTGGTAACCAGACATTTGACGGTAGCCTTTTTTTTTCTTCTTCTTCTCCAAGTCAATGGCTATCATCAACTGTTTGATAACAATATTCTTCAAAATATATTCTTTTGTGTTCAACAGATGAAGAAAAAAATCATACCGGTTTTAGAACAACATAAGGGTGAGTAAATGATGACCGAATTTTAATTTTGAACTAACCC
>JAGHMJ010002566.1:0-10394 GCA_018749465.1 Paracanthobrama guichenoti
GGTTTGTAAGTTATTATGGCCTGGATATTCTTAAACAATTCACCTTTTGTAGTTTGGAATGACATGAGGGTGAGTAAAAGAGAATTTTCATTTTGGTTAAACTCTTTTTCTGCCTTTGGACAGATTGATAAGGAGATTGTGTTGCTCAGTGTGCTGAAAGAGCCTGTCAGTCGCTCCATCTTTGACTATGCACTGCGTTCCAAAGACATCGGAAGCCTCTTCAGACACCTGTTACTCCGCCAAAAAAAGCGCAATGGCTCCATCCCAGAATGCCCCATTCCCGAGGATCCCGCAATTGCACAGCTCCTTAAGAAACTTCTCTCACAGGTTAGGAAAAGAAGTTTAAGTACTATTTTAGTTTTTATTTATAGTTTTTGTTCTAGTTATGTAGTTTTGTTGCTACTGTAATTTTTTTTTTTATAAGTAAATAATTATTTTATAGTTTATGTAACATAAAAATATAGTTTCTATATAACATTTCTATGAAATAACCATAGCCCTGACACAAACACTAGCCCAGAGTAATGACTGGTTAATAGAAATGTCATTTTAGGAACAGTAAGGGCCCTATTTTAACAATCTACGGGCATGGTCTAAAGCGCTCGGCGCAAGTGCACTTAGGGCGTGTCCGAGTCCACTTTTTCTAGTTTAACGAAGGGAAAAATGGTTGGTGTGTCCCACGCATGGTCTAAAAGAGTTGCCCCTATTCTCTTAATGAGTAATGGGTGTGTTTTGGGCTTAAAGTGCAATAAACCAATCAGAGTCTCATCTTCCATTCCCTTTAAAAGCCAGTTGCACTAGCACCATGGTGGATTCATGGTGGATTTACATGGCAGAATATAGACACCCTCTGCACGTGCATGTGTGTATTGCCAATTTGCCACGATTGGTTAAATAAGTAGCCAATTTAATTTGTCATTACTACAAATTCTGATAGATGCAGTGATTATCCATTATGACATGTAGGCATTTTTATCTTTATGTACGTACACAATAATAATGTTTTACATTTGTAATCCTTTTATTTTTAATATTTAAAAATGTTTGTGTGCTGCTGCGCGTCCCTGTGTATGTAATAAGCAGAGTGTACACGCATTGTGTACTGGCCTATATGCGCATATTACAAACACGCGCTTTAAATAACACACAAAATACTACGATATTGACTTTAGACCAGATTTCAGTTGGTCAATGGCACAGTCTATTTTAGTTGCCTCAAAATGGCAACACACCAACAATGCGCCAGAACACACGTCGTTTTCAGACCATCACGCCCATGGGCGCACAAATGGGCGCAAATGCATTTGCTGTTTAAACAACGTGGTGCAGGATGTGAAAATGCTAACTGCATTAGGATGAAACTAGCCAAAAACACTTGCGCCGCATTGCGCCTGGTGTATGTATAAATGAAGTTGAGCCGTTATCATGTGATTTCTTTCAGGGGATGACAGAAACTGAGGAGGACAAGCTCTTGGCTCTGAAAGACTTCATGCTCAAGTCCAACAAGGCCAAAGCCAACATCATAGACCAGAGCCACCTGAGTGATGGAGCCCACAGTGGAGTCATTGATCTCGGTACACTGGGCATCACTGGCCGACAGGTGGACCTGATCAAACCCAAGCAAGAGTCTGAAGACAAGAGAGGTGGGTGACATTTTTACATTGAAGATATATGCACTTCTCATGTCGTTGGTCCACCATTTAAAATTAATGCATTATATTTTTTCGTTTGTTTACAGACTTCATCCTTTCTGCCTCTGGTATATTGTTTAGGTCTCAAAGAGCTAAGCTCTGTTTGAAGTTATAATCACTTACTTTGACTAACTCAGAGGCTTTGTGTGGCTAGATCAGAGAATTCATGATAACAGGCAGATATGATATGGATAGATACACTTTGTTGTGCACTGCAGCACATGTAATAATGCTGTGAGAGTCTATGGCTACTGGTGACTGAATTAATTTAATCATAAAATAACATCACAAATTTACAAATTATAATATTTCACAGTTTTATAACATTACAGTTTTTACTGTATTTTTGATCAAACTTTTGAATGATAGTGTATGTAAATATTGGACGCTTTCCTATAATATAAAGGCAGTTATACTATTTTTTTTTTCATGGATAAAAACCCATTTTTACCTAGTTTTATTTTTTTTCAATATTTCATACTAGGGCTGTCTTTAGAAAGTTGAGAAATATTAGCTATATTTATACTATTTTACTGCATTGCAAGCTTTATTATTCCTCACACAATTTTTGAGTTAGTGGAAAGAAAGAAATTGAAGCTGGGCTTGTAAAACTGCAGCTTTAAGAGAAGTTGCAGGTGGTTTGAAATGTTGCAGATTTATTTGCTTAGAGTTAATGATCCCCTTCAGTTCAAGTGCTTTTGTGAAGTTTTAATCTGTTTGCCTCTGCATTTTGAACTAATATTAAATTACTTGATTTTTAATTACTGTCACTTTGCTGACTAAATCCATTGCCTGATTTATTTTTCATATGTCAGTCCGCATGTTAACACTGTAACTGAGCACAGAGTGTTTTAGAAAACAGAAATGCAACATTTATCAGAACCACATTTTGAATAGGTCCCTTTTGTTTCTCTTGTGGCAGCTCGCAAACATACGAAACAGGACTCCAACTTGAATGAAGAGTGGAAGAGCATGTTTGGTTCTCTGGACCCTCCCAGCTCGGCGGCGACTCCCTCGACGGTACCTAATGTTCTAGTTCCGAGTGGTGGTGGGGAGCCCAATGGAACTCTGGCCGGAGAGTGCCTGCGATCTGAGAGTTCCTCACAGACTCTTAACCTCCCTCATGTTCCATCCTCAGCCCAGGTCGACTGCTGAGCCGACAGTGTGCTATCGCCCCTCCCCTCTTCTCTTTCTCTGCACTCTCTCCCTCTCCTTTCTCCCTTTTCTATCATCCTTTCTTCATCACACCTATCTTAGCGTGCATTTGTCCGTGTTGCAGTTATATATTTTGTAAAGTCTTTGAATCATATCAGTCACCTGATATTTCCGTCATGTTTACACAAACATGCAGGAATGTCCTGGATTTTCCATAGATTAAATATACTATAATGTTGTTTCTCAATAGTGGTGATAAAGGACTAAAATCTTTATCTTATACTTCTCCCCGTTGCTTTTCAACCACAGGTGCCTGAGACCGGATCTGTGCAGCCCAGGAAAACCACAGTGCTCCCTAGTATTCAAGTGGTACAGTCCGTAACCGGTGCGTCTACATACCAGCGGCGCATCACTACTTGCAAGGCTGAGCTGCAACAGCTGGTGCAGCAGAAAAGAGAGCAATGCAACGCAGAGCGCATGGCCAAACAGATGATGGAGAGCGCAGAGTGGGAGAGCAGGCCTCCTCTGCCAGGTACAGCAGTCACGTGTCACCACGCTAATGTATCATGTGGCTGTCTTGTACTGAAATCAGTAGCTGCAGCTGACCTTTTTGTAGACCACTTCTTATGTTTCATTTATATTTAAAATAATTTTTCATTTTCAATCAAACAATTACAATTTTCAACATGCATTATTTATATATTGCATGTTGAAAATTGTGATTGTGTCAGGTCATATATAATATATACAGATCAGACATAACATTATGTCTACCTTCCTGATATATTGTGTTGGTTACTTTAGCTGCCAAAACAGCCCTGACCTGTCAAGGCATGGACTTCACTAGACTCCTGAAGGTGTGCTGTGGTGTCTGGCACCAAGATGTTAGCAGCAGATCCTTTAAGTCCTGTAAATTGTGAGGTGGTACCTCCATTGATTGAGATCTGGGGAATTTGGAGGCCAAGTCAACACCAAACTCGTTGCTCCTCAAATCATTCCTGAACCATTTCTTTCATTTGTGGTAGGGTGCATTATCCTGCTGAAAGAGGCCACAGCCACCAGGGAATACCATTTCTATTAAAGGGTGTACATGGTCTGCAACAATGCTTAAATCAAAGTACCATCCACACGGATGGCAGGACCCAAGGTTTCCCAGCAGAACATTGCCCAAAGCCTCCGCCAGCTTGGCTTCTTCCCATATAGCATCCTGATGCCATGTGTTCCCCAGGTAAGCAACACACATGCACCCGGCCATCCACATGATGTAAAAGAAAACGTGATTCATCAGACCAGGCCACCTTCTTCCATTGCTTAGTGGTCCAGTTCTGATGCTCACGTGCCCACTGTTGGTGCTTTTGGCGGTAGACAGGGGTCAGCATGGGCACCCTGACTGGTCTGCGGCTATGCAGCCCCATATGCAACAAACTGTGATGCCCTGTGTATTCTGACACCTTTCTATCAGAACCAGCATTAACTTCTTGAGCAATTTGAGCTACAGTAGCTCGTCTGTTTGATCGGACCACACGGGCCAGCCTTCGCTCCTCACGTGCATCAATGAGCCTTGGCCCATGACCCTGTCGACGGTTCACCACTGTTCCTTCCTTGGACCACTTTTGATAGATACTGACCACTGCAGACCGGGAACACCCCACAAAAGCTGCAGTTTTGGAGATGCTCTGACCCAGTTGTCTAGTCATCACGATTTGGCCCTTGTCAAAATCGCTCAAATCCTTACACTTGCCCATTTTTCCTGCTTCTAACACTTCAACTTTGAGGACAAAATGTTCACTTGCTGCCTAATATATCCCACCCACTAACAGGTGCTAAGATGAAGAGATGATCAGTGTTATTCACTTCATCAGTCATAATGTTATGCCTAATCGGTCTGTGCGTATCTGTAAAGTATATTTATTTAAATTAACCTCATATTTTTTAACGTTAATGTATGGATGCTTTCACCCTAATTAAGGCCATTAATCATAAGCATATTTTACTAGAACAAAATGATTTTGAAAGAAAGTATAAACACTATCATAAAGATATGTTGAAAGATACTGCTTTTTGAAAGGGGTGGCTTTTCTGTTGTTGAACTACTTAAAATTATGATTTACTTGAAGTTTTAAAAAATTTTCCACTTTGGTAACTGTAGCTGTTGCATTGCAGGGTGGCATCCAAAAGGTCTTCTAGTGGCCCATCTCCACGAGCACAAATCTGCTGTGAACCGAATCCGAGTTTCTGACGAGCACTCCATCTTTGCTACATGCTCCAATGATGGAACTGTAAAGATCTGGGACAGCCAGAAAATGGAGGGCAAGACGACCACCACAAGGTATATATCTTAATGTCAATATTTTGGCTCTTTTGGATCTATAGATTTTCTAAGTTGTTGAAAATTGTGATTGTTTCAGGTCTGTGCTAACGTATTCTCGGATTGGAGGACATGTGAAAACACTAACCTTTTGTCAGGGGTCGCATTACCTTGCTGTCGCATCAGATAATGGTTCCATCCAGCTTCTTGCAGTTGAGGCAAACAAGCCACCCAAATCACCCAAAGTCCAGCCCTGTCAGACCAGGTGTGTGCAGGTCATATAAATACTTACTCCACTTGTAGCGTCCTGACTTTTGTGTGCTGCCATACAACAGTACCTATAAGTAAATCAAGACCATCACACTCAGGTCAGTGTCACTCAAGCAGTCAGATCAGTGAGCCGCTGAGTCTCTTTCAGGTTTCTAGATCCAAAGGATGAGGGCTGTGTGGTGGACGTACATCACTTCAACTCGGGGGCGCAGACGGTTCTGGCCTATGCCACTGTGAATGGCTTTTTGGTGGGTTGGGACCTCCGCAGCAACAGCAACGCTTGGACTCTCCGCCATGACCTGCGCCTGGGCCTCATCACTTCCTTTGCTGTGGACATGCACCAGTGTTGGCTGTGTGTGGGTAAGATAGCTGCATAGCTAACAGATGGTGTTTAGTGGTGACATCAAGTCAAGTCACTTTTTTATTTATATAGCACAGTACAGCATAATACAGATTGTTTGAAAGCAGCTTTACAGTGATAAACAGGGAAATAATGATCATTTATGCAAACACAATTTAATTCTGCTGTAAAGTACAGTAGAAATTAGTGCTGATCAAAACCCAAATTACTGAAAAAAGCCTAGACTATGAAAGCAATTGATAAACTAGGTTTGCTCTCTCAAGCTTGGATTTATTTTGTGTCCTACTGACATAGGCACAAGTAATGGCACAATGGCATGCTGGGATATGCGGTTTCAGCTACCAATTTCCAGCCACTCCCACCCAGCCCGAGCTCGAATCAGACGCTTGCTGATGCATCCACTCTACCAGTCCTCTGTCATTGCAGGTGAAAAGACTCTTATGCTCACCAATGCTGCATTTACTTGATCATTGAAATTACAGTAATATTGTGAAATATTATTACAATTTAAAATACCAGTTTAATATATTTTAAAATGTAATTTATCCCTGTGATGGCAAAGCTGAATATTTAGCAGCCATTACTTCAGTGTCACATGATCCTTCAGAAATCATCCTAATATGCTGATTTGTTGCTCAAAAACCTTTTTTTATTATTATTATTATTATTATTATCAATGTTGAAAACAGGTGTGGTGCTTAATATTTTTGTGAAAACTTTGTTTTCAGGATTCTTTAATGAATAAGTTCAAAAGAACAGCATTTTTGATTTTTACTTAAACAATACAAGTTTTGAATGTCACTTTTGCGGAATTTAATGCATCCTTGCTGAAAAAAAGTATAAATTGTTCTTCAAAAATGTTTCTATATTATCTTATACCAAACATTTGAATGGTTGTGTGTGTGTGTGTGTGTGTGTGTGTGTGTGTGTGTGTGTGTGTGTGTGTGTGTGTGCAATATGTACCGTGTCTATATATAGGTTATAAATATATAATATAGAGCATGTTCATAAAGATTTTCATCATTCTCTTCAGCTGTCCAAGGTAACAATGAGGTGTCCATGTGGGATATGGAGACTGGAGACAGAAAGTTTACTCTGTGGGCCAGCTCTGCACCTCCGCTTTCAGAGATGCAGGTTGTTGCATGTTCTCTTTTCCATCACAGAACACGTTCACAATAATGAGTACATTCAATCAGAGTAAACTGCTGTCATCATACTTGTCTATGTTGTCCTCCACAGCCCTCTCCTCACAGTGTACATGGGATATACTGCAGCCCTGCCGATGGCAACCCTCTCCTACTTACAGCTGGATCTGACATGAGAATCAGGTGTGGCTAATTAGTTGAGCTA
Organism: Paracanthobrama guichenoti; assembly: GCA_018749465.1. NCBI lineage: Eukaryota > Metazoa > Chordata > Actinopteri > Cypriniformes > Gobionidae > Paracanthobrama > Paracanthobrama guichenoti. The sequence goes on from JAGHMJ010002566.1 coordinate 7,136, forward strand.
ATCACTGTTGATTTGTTAACAGATATATTTGAAAAAAAAAATACAGGCTGTCCATCTCAGGCCATCCACAAGTTTGACAATATCAGGGGTGTCCAATTCAGGGGTCTGTTCTTCGTACCTCAATTAATATATCTGAGATGATTTGACATGCCAGATCTTCTAATCGTGATAACTGATCTCTTGCTAATTTGGTTCTTCAAACGAATTTGCGATATCTGGATTAAGTTGTCTTGGATTACTGCACATTCTTGTGTTCATTGGAAAGGGCAGACATGTCAGTACTCAAAACCATGATCAGCAATGCAGTGATTGGCTGGTGGCAAGAGAGCAATGTAATGACATCTTATTACATCATATTGTTATCGCAGAATAAACCCCGACAGAGTGATCAGGACCCCGACGCCGCTTATTACACAGCTACTTGTCTCAAGTAAATTAGACACGAAATATTGTCTTGAGTTTAAATATTAGCACTTATGCAAAACTTCCGCGAAGAAAAACAGTTCCAAACTTCTTTAAGCCTTTATCTATTGCTGAAAAGATTTGTTTTTTACCATATATGTTGAAATTAATGCAGAAAGCGACAGTTCACACAAAACTGAAAATTAGCCCATGATTTACTCACCGTCAAGTTCAGGCTGATCACCTTCCGTGGAAAAAGTGTTGAAAGTGCCTTCTCGCAATTCAAGATGCTTACGCGACTTCTGACGACCGTAACCAGTAGAGTAAGCTTTATGGACTGCAGAGGCACTTTCAACACTTTTCCCATAAATTGAATATGGAAGGCGATCGGACAAAACTTTATAAAGTAAAGTTTTAATTATGGATATTTTCTTACACAAACTCATCGATTCGCATCAGAAGGCCTTTATTAACCCCCCAGAGCCGTGTGGAGCACATTATTTGATGGACACGTGCATTTTTATGGACTTCTCAAAAAAAAAAGCCAGGCCTTTTTTTAATATAACTCTGATTTTATTTTTGGGTGAACTCCTTGAAGTCTTCCATTGTAACCCGTGGTGGTTAATTGTTTTTCAGTCACAAGATGGCACCAGACAGTCAACGACAGTGGAGTGACACATAAAGCACATAAGTAGTACCGGTCAAGATAACTCGTAGTACCCGGATGAGCGGTGTGTTATTCACTTTGGCGGTTGTTATCTGGGAATAACATACCGCTGGAATGCGCGATTGACCAATCAGAATCAAGTATTCCACAGAGCCGTGTAATAAAAGGTAATAACGTGTGTGTATTTATATATACATAATTATTATACACAGCACACACACATATATTATGTAAATACAAACTTTTATTTTGGATGCGATTAATCGTTTAACAGCACTAAACCTGTTTACATTAAATAAGGCTTTAATCTTACAGACCTGTTGCTATGACAGCAAGTCCAGGATGAGCGTCGAAAAAAAAAAAAAAATCCAAGATCAAGCAAAATCGTCAACAATCAAACCCAGCTAACTAAGTTAGCGGTGTACGAAGAACGAGCCCCTGGACAAAATCCAGCTAATTGAGTAATCCACGTACAAAGACCGGACCCCTGCTCCCAGAGGGCCACTGTCCTTCAGAGTTTAGCTCCAATCCCAATTAAACACACCTGAACCAGCTAATCAAAGTCTTATTCTGCATGCGTCTATGGGCAAATTCTAATCGGAAGTGATCATCTCTATGCCCTACTCACTCCGAAGGACAGAGCCCTTGCGAATTCTTGGGAATAATTTTTTTTTATTTTTATTTTTATTTTTTATTTTTTCTCAACTCCAGACATTATTTCCTCCATATAGTCATTTGAATATTTCCAAAGCTCAGGTGAATTTGTTTTTGAGGGTACCTTCATACATAAAGAATTGCCTTTGGGATATTCACACTATTTCCACATGCAAATATCATATAGTTGGGTGCAAAAGTTTAACATCCCAAAGTTCTGAGGGCATATGGACATATATTGAATTTATGAATTTAAGCATGTTCTAAATGACATCTACAGGTTTTGGGATTTGGCCTACCCTGAGAGGTCATACATCGTCGCAGGTGGTGCTAATGACTCTCTTCACTGCCCTTCTGTGTTCTACAATCGCAAGATCATAGAAGGAACAGAAGTAGTACAGGTCTGAAGCTCATTTTCCATCAGATTTTTGGTTTCTGCATGCTTATATTTAGCTGATCTTCACTTCTGCCTTTCTTCAACCTCACCAGGAGATCCACAGTAAGCAGAAGAGCGGCTCCACTGAGGACACTCCTCGCCGTGGCCCAGAATCCCTTCCCGTGGGCCACCACGACATCATTACTGATATTGCGACTTTCCAGACCACCCAGGGCTTTATAGTCACCTCCTCTAGAGATGGCATCGTCAAAGTCTGGAAATGAGACACACTGTGCCAAGATGGGACGACATTGTTTGTATGGATGTCCAATCGTGTGCAATGTAAATGTAAATATAATGCCAGTTAATATAATTCAGTCATTTAGGATCAAATCCACTTTAAAACAAAAATGAAATAACTATATAAAACAGTGTAAGCCAGCAGTTTGTGTGTGAACAGTTTGTTTTGTACTTCTGTTCTTTTCTGCAACTGCTTCATGTGGATATCAAGGTCATACAATATGGCCACACTGTAGAAAACAGGCATAGCTAAAAAGTATTAGCAGTCTGTTTCACACAGTACTTACACTTATAGTGTTATTTCTGCACAGCTATGTAAACACGTAGTTTTGTTGAGGCCTGAATGCAAGACATGGAATGAAACTTCCATTGTAATCACTGTGTAATGGATATTACTGAATAAATGTGATGAGAAATGCGTTTTTGATTGGTGTTTTTGCTGAAAAACAACGTACTGTAGCACAGCATATTTAGCCTAGTTTAAAGTGAACATGAAAAATCTAAATTAACTCATGGATTCCCACTTAAGTCCAACCCTATGTTTATATTTTGGAAGACCTGATTTCACTCAAACATACGTCAAGGTACAGATGTAAAGCGGGTTGCAAGCAGTTTTTCACAATTTTTAATGAAAAAACAAATGCACTGATTTTGCAAAAATTTTTTGCATTTTAATTTGTATCAAAAAAAATGTATTGCACATTATTGGTGCCATCACAGAACTTCTTCACTAACAACCATTATTTTAATCTACACTCTTACAATAACTTCATAAAAGTAAAAACACAAATACAAAAAGTGCTTATTTGCTTTTGTGTTGGAATGCCGGTGGGTAATTCTTGGCTTTTCTTGTAGTAAAA
>JAGHMJ010002591.1:0-60000 GCA_018749465.1 Paracanthobrama guichenoti
ACTACAGAGATTGAGTTCGAGACTCCAAAATTGCTGTGGTTAATGTTCAGACCGTCCTCTATCAGTGTGCCAAATTTCACAACTTTTTACCATACGGTTCTATGAGCTGCCATAGACGCATTAGCAGAAGAAGAACACTAACGGATATAATATGTGCCTAGACACCTTTGGTGTTTGGCCCCTAACTAGACACCTTTGGCGTTTGGCCCCTAACTAAGCACATTTGGTGCTTGGCCCCTAACTAGACACCTTTGGTGCTTGGCCCCTAACTAGGCACATTTGGTGCTTGGCCACTAACTAGACACCTTTGGTGCTTGGCCACTAACTAGACACCTTTGGTGCTTGGCCCCTAACTAGACACCTTTGGTGCTTGGCCCCTAACTAGACATCTTTGGTGCTTGGCCCCTAACTAGACACCTTTGGTGCTTGGCCCCTAACTAGACATCTTTGGTGCTTGGCCCCTAACTAGACACCTTTGGTGCTTGGCCCCTGACTAGACCCCTTTGGTCCTTGGCCCCTGACTAGACACCTTTGGTCCTTGGCCCCTGACTAGACCCCTTTGGTCCTTGGCCCCTAACTAGACCCCTTTGGTCCTTGGCCCCTAACTAGACACCTTTGGTGCTTGGCCCCTAATTAAATAATCTTGTACCCATTAGCATTCATATTGAAGTGCCCTGCATCAAAGTGGTGACTTGTGCATGGGCGAGCATCACTCATACCTTTTAAAAAAGGTAACAGAAAACCTGAACGCTTTATTTACCTAAAGCCAATTTGTAGTCCCATCTGGCACATGGCGAGTCTTAATTTTGGACCTCTGTACATGTGTGTGTTTTATAGTCTTGTGCATGAGTGTCTGCCCCCCGCTGGCTCTGGGACACCCAGCACAAAAGAAGCTGCATTCTTCACATTCCCTCTGAGGAGAGTTCCCGTAACCTGAGGTGGAGTGAGACATCAGTCCGTACGACCTGTGCAACCTGCAGCTCTCCGAGCCTGGTATTCCGTGAAGACGTCATTCTGTACAGTAAACCTCAGCTGAACTACAGTATGATGTCATAACACCTCGTATGCGCTTAAAGTCAAGATGAAATAAAAACTGACCCCATTTATTTTCTTAATAACATCTCATGATTCATAACTGCTCCGCCTCCAAAATGACTTTCCTTTTCAATGACATCATGAATCCCTCTTAATTTTTTTATATAAACACTTTGCTTCATTCTGGTATGTGACACCCACTTTACACGATTCAATCAGTTCCCAAAGGAAAAAAAAAAAATTCCCTTATACTTCCAATATACTATAATTCCCGTACTTCAAAATGAATTCCCACATACTCATAAAATACACTTTTTCTCTGTATTTCTTCTCTAGCTTTTTCCTAATGTAGTTGTATAATAAACCTGGAACTGTATATTACAAATATGGCCTTTTAGCAAATAGCTTTTTCCTCTCTTTCTAAGTTGCTTTGAATAAAAACATCTGCTAAATGCATAAATGTAAATATTAACTATCCACTGAACTGCAATAAGTCATATTACAGAAGTGAAATGATTTGCAAATGGCATTTCACGTTGACTTAATACACATCTAACCTGGTTAGTATTTTTGACAAACACAAGCCAAAAGAGATTTTCCACATCTATTTATTGTGATACTTTACCTCTTTTATCTATATTTATGCATTCAAAAATATAACCGATTGATTGATTGATCTGCAAGGTAAGTAACTGGCTTTACTTTGTTTTACATGTAACCAGAACAGGATTCCCTTCCCCTCTGTACATTCGGACCCGTGTCAAAAGGTCGTCACCCTTGTGGCCTTGTGTGCTCCAGCTGTCGTGTACGTCAGGAGGTCCTGAATCGTTTCAGCCTTAAAATAGTTTGCAAACTTTAATTTTAGGAACAACTTGGAATAACCATTGGCTACCAAGCACAGCACTGTTCCTGTGCCGAATAGTTCACATGCAGAAGGTAAGACAAAGCAAGTTTATTTATGTATTTTATAAAAGTGCTTTACATTGGTCTATTATAAGGATTTGTTGATTCTGATTGGCATCTAATTAGTATTTAACATACATTTGTTTATTTTATTGGCGGGCAGGCATGTTGTAAGTAGGATAATGTACAGTCAGACTGCCATTATTGTAAAATAAACGCCTTCCGCGCAATGCAATATTTAAAAAATGTTTTCAATATGTATTTTATGATTTTAGACAAACGAAGAACTCTTTCTTTCTATATTATTTAGGATATTACCTTAACAAGGGCTTTCCTTTAACTGGATGATTGCACTAAAAAAAGTTTTCTCCTGCTACACCCACCAGATGAGTCAAAAAATACTAAAAGACAGTCTGCAATCAGTGCAAAGGGCTAAAAACTTGCAGACAAAAAAGAGAGAGAGTGTAAATTAAGTCCCACACTGTAAACTTCCCGCCTACCCATAGTACTAACCAATCAGAAGCCGGATAATTTTCGGTACTGCTCTCCGATTGGCTGCTCGCTGCGTGACTGACAGTCTGTGTGAATGAAGTTTTTTCCCACTTTGGCTCCGCGAAGTTTCAGTGACGGGGGCATCACTGCAGCGCACTGAAGGGAAGGAAAGAACAGAAGGGAAGAGAAGGGAGAGAGGTGCCCCATCCATCCATCTATCCATCCTCTGAATTTTCCTGCAGGACTTTATTACCGTATGGCTGCATGAGATGCTTTGAGCTCTCGCGCTTTCTCTCTCCGGGACTGTTGGGTTACTGCTTCTGTCCTGATATCAAGCAGTTGTCATAATAATATAATCAAACTCTACGCGTCAGGACGGACGGACGCAGGTGGTCATGGATACACCTATCAGATGGAAAGTAAAGCGGAGGTTTAAGGAGGTGCGGCTGTCGGTACTCCTAGTATTCCTGATGTTTGTCACCTCACGAGTCAGCGCAGGTAAGCGGCGAATCAGCTGTTCCCAAACTGTTACTTTGTGCCGCGGGGCTGCGGTTCTCTTGCGCGAGCGCATTCCACGGTCAGTCCCCCGTCCCGAGACTGGAATGACCGGAGGAGGGGATGGGGGGGCCCTAGAGTGGGATTTTCGCGTGCGAAATTCCGTGGCCGTGACTTTTGTTTTACACTTATGTGCGTCAGGGAAGCATTAGAGCAGAATAACGGAATCAATGCAATGCAACAGATGCATGAGGAAATCGTGATGCACCACCTATTGTGGCACTCAACTATTCTTATGCAAATGAGCAAATAAAGACGTCATAGTAGAATTCTGGATGTAGAACTCTACGTATATGAAGAAAAGTTCTTTTCGGCTCTTTATAGATTCTTCACTTCAGAATATTGGTTTGTGGCTTGTGAAATTTAAACTCTGCTACACTCTTAAAAATAAACATTCCACAGGAGAACCTTCTTAAATTCTGCTTTGGAAAACCATTTGAGTACTGATGCTTCTCCAGAACAGTATACAGTGTTTTGATTTCTTTGCTTAATCTCTAAGACTTCAAAGAACCATTGAAGAAGCTTCAACTTTAGCGGTGTATCAGACCATAATCAACGCTGATGTGTGAACATAAACCATACAACCTAGTATGGTTTTTGTAGGCTTTTTGTTTCAGATGCTTTTTAGGGGATCTGGCAGAAAGTCGTTTTCCTCCAGCAGGCGCGCTGGCTGCAGAACGTAATTGGAAAAATATGCAGGATGAGAAACACACCAGGAGAGAGAGCGACACAGAGAGTTTATGTTTTTCCGTAGGCTCATAAAAAACGAACCGTTTTTCGTTTTGGCGAAAGACAGATGAAAATAATAGATAAATGTAAATAAATGCACGATATTCTCATCGAAACGTCTTGGCTCCAGGTAGATGGTCTGTAATGAAGAACATCAGTGGGTCAGGGTGGAGTCGCCGCGTGTCTTCTCTAGTAGATCAGAGATGCTCGAGGTCAAGCTCACAATTATCTTGTAAACCACTTATAGAAGGACTCAGCCAGCGGACTATGTAGAACAGATATTTATATGCATTAATCAAGTCACATGCATTTTGAAATAATCAGCAATATGCCATTTGTTAAAAGTCAAGAGTTTGTTGTTCAATCAATATCCCTTTTGCATGCAAAATGTATGAAAATGTTTTGTTTTTTTAGCATATAAAAGCCAACTTTCTATGGCTAGATTAGTTGTTTGACATCTGGTTTTAGTATTCTGTGCTCTGTATATCACACTCAGATTTGAGAGTGTGAAGTATACTAGTTGTGAACGTGAATCTGTGGTTTGTACAGTAATGACGGAGCCAAAGCAGACAGGATATGATCTCTCATTCTCATCCTCCTGGTTTCTCCAGCCTGTCCCAGGGAGTACCCCTCTGTCTCTCTCTCTCTCTCTCTCTCTCTCTCTCTCTCTCTCTCTCTCTCGATCTCTCTCTCTCTCTCTCTCGATCTCTCTCTACTGGCTGGAGGGAGGGCAAGAAAGAGCGGGAGGGATCGAGGGAGGGGGGTTGGAAATTATGCTCTGCATGTGTGATTAGATTCATGTCTGGTCATGGCCACTTGGCTGATGGAATTATTGAGCTGTTTTAATTATAACAAGAACATTTTGGTCGAGGAACTTCCCAAGAACATGCTTGCTTACAGCAATGATATATATATACAAGAATTCCATGATTCCATGATATAAAATCAAGATTCCAATTAGAATCTCAAACGGTTTCATAATCTGACTTTAACTTAAGAACGTTTTATTCTCCAGTTCTTTAGAAAACCATCATGTACTGGTGCTTTAAAGATCAAGATCCCATAATGCAAATCACTAATCTGAAGAACCTATAATGAAATATCAGGAATGTTTTTAATCTTCAAAGAACTATGTCGCGACTCAAGAACCCTATAAGGTTTCCACGGTCATGGAAAACCTGAGGAACTAGGAGTTTTATAGACCTGGTAATAGTAACAGTAATAATTTATAGTAATAGAGATCAAAATAGAGCACATTCTTCTGGTTTTGTTTAGCTCTGAAATATTTAATTGGCACAATATAATCATGAATGGATGGATAGATTATTGGTCAAGAGGTGTGTAAACCTGTTTACATAGTCAAAAGGGTTCTTTGCTATACTTTAGAACCATTTATTTCCATTTTTAAGAGTGTATACTAAGTGTTGAGCAGTGAAAACTTGTCAACTTAATCACTTTCGCTTGCATGAGTCAAGGCTGAATTATTTAGAGTGATTCATTGACTTGACTATGTATCAGGGACATCCGTCACAGAGCATCTGCTAGAATGATGCTCATTAGTGTCAAATTGAATTTAAATGTATTAGTTATTTGGTTTGAGTCACAGTCTAGAAGGCTTTGGGCTCTGCTCTAAATACAGCTGCGATTCCTATGTAGTGTATAGACTTAATTTCTGTATGCTTCCAGTTTTTTTAGTGTACATGTGTAATGCAGAAAAGATGATGAATTTGATCCACAGCCAGACTCACAAGTTTTCAAGGATGCCCTTTATAGAGCTGTGAAGCTGAGTCGGTCAGCAACACTCACTGCCTCCATGGTGATGTCATGCAATGGGCGGGGCTAATCAAATCTTCTGGTAGAGAATGATGTGCTGTCATAGCAAAGTTTATGGTGGGACTAGCAGTGCCATGTGGGATACAGGGGAGCTCTTATGTCAGTGTAGACAGAAGCTTGCAAAGGCAAAAATGGCCAACGGTGATGCTGCTGCACTTCCTGTGCAGGGCTATTCTGCTTTATTACTCATACTAGTGCTGTTTTATGAGATTTTTACGAACACTCTGCGAACCGGCCCTCATTCAGCCTGTTGGGTGTGCTTCACTTTTGAGAGGACACGAATGCCTTTTAACAAATGGCATGTTGTAACGATTGTTTATTGCCCACGTGTGTTGTTTCTGGTTTTGGTTACTCTTGTTGTTGTGTTCTGGAGACCCTTAAAGTCTTCAGAGCAGAAGTTTGGAGCCAAAATTTCACACCCTTGAAGCCTTTCAAAAATTTTTCTAATGTAATGAAAATAAGCTGTCCATTTCAGCTGACCTGACTCTTCATTCAGCGATTGATATAGTAAGAATCAGAGAGGAATATTAACGTCGGGAAGAAATCAAATTGGTGTTGCCTTTGGCTCTATTGGTCCCATTAACAGAACAAGCATGTCTTCCTCTGGCTATTAAAAGGTACCAGTCCAGTTCCAACAGGATGAAGGGTTTCCTTCCTAATCAAACTCCCAGAATTCCTTTTTGCATAAAAACTATCCTGTACGGTATGCAAGATTAAAATTAGTATGTTACAAATCATAGCATGTTGAAAATGTAATGTTAAAGGTGCCTGGATGAATGGCATACTATTTAAAATGGATTTTCTAAATATGCATCAGTCTCATACTCTCCATATTAATTGTATGCAAGATTAAGAGTAAACATCGTAAATCATAGTATGCAGGAGAAAGTATGTCATTAGTGACTGATTGTCAGAGTGTGTAAATATGCATCAGTTGACATACCATCTATCTTATATAGCCTGCGATATTAAGATTAGTGCATCTCAAGTATGTTTCTGTTTCACATACTATCTATCTTATAGCATGTTATGTTAAGATTAGTAAATCTAAAAAAATTGTATATTGAAGGTGCATGGATGGTGTACTATTTACTGTGGATTTTTGAAGTATGTTTCTGTTTTAGCCATCTTATATAGTATACAAATGCATCTTTGTGCATACTATACATTATACATACTAGATGTAGATTAGTGTGTGCTTTTCACATACTCTCAATCGTGTATAGTATTCAAGATTATGATTAGCACATGCAAATCATATTATGCTGTAAATAGTATGTCATATGTGAGTGGATGGCATAGTATTGATGATGGAGTTTTGAAGTGAAGTAAGATGAGTGCATCTCAAACTATAGTATGCTGAAAACATTATGTCAAAAGTGACTGGATTTGGGTATTTACAATGGATATTTTTGAAGTATGTTTTTGTTTCACATGCTATCTATCTCATATAGCATGCTATTTTAAGATTAGTGCATCTCAAAAAATAGTATCGAGGGTGCATGGATGGTGTACTATTTACAGTGGGTTTTTGAAGTATGTTTCTGTTTTATCAATCTTTTATAGTATACAAGATAAAGTTAAGCATGTCCCAAATCATATACAATAGCATGTCAAAGGTGTCCAAATAGCATACTACACCTGATGGAATTTTAAAGTATGCATATTTTCACAAACTATAAATCTTATATAGTATTCAAGATTAGGATTAGGTTAGTGCATAACAAGTCATAGTATTTATGCTGAAAATAGTATGTCAGGTACCCAGATGACATACAACATCCAGTTTGAAGAATATGCATGCTTTCTGGGCTAATTGGCCACAACCACACAAGATTTGATTTATATTTTGATTTTTGATGCAATGCTGTCTTGCTTCATACTTAAAAGCACAAACTTTTCCTTTGCGAGCACAGTGTGTACTTTTCAAAGTGTATAAGTATGGACATTGATAGTAGATGTGAATAGATGCTAGTCCAGTATATTTTGTGTATTACGTAAAACCAGATCAGCCCTCGGCCCTGTACTTGCCTTGAATGTCTAGGAGGTCCAGCTCTGGGATCACAGGACAGTTGTACGTTTTGTACTGTATTAGACAGTGATGTTTTTGTGGCCAAGTGTAGAAGTGAAGTTTTTTTTTTTCCCTCTTGGTTTGTGCGGTTTGTGCTTTATAGCGTGTGTTTTAGAGTTGCATTGTTTTATGATTGAAAGTGTTTCAAGTCGCCCTTCAATCTAAAGCCACATTTGGGAGTGTGATAGTTGGTGAAACCTTTAAGGTCTCAGTTCACACACTATAAAAAAACAGATATTGCCTCTTTCAGGACCAAACCCTGACCCACATGTCTGCTGGATTCACATATAAAGTTCACTGTAGTTGCTCCATTACTGCAGATAGTTTCTCATGGATCATTATTTTCAACTAGTGTTTTATATATATATATCAGACATACTGAAGACCAGATGACAAATTAGATTTTTAATATTCAAGTGAATTACAAAGATATGTATATGTAATATACATAAAAATAGAATTTTTTTATTGATTCACAAAGCTACAGTGCAATGCAATGTTTGAAACTTTATTAAACAATAATGATTTACACCGGTATTCAACAAAATATTGATTTCACAAATGATGACTCAGAAGAATCAATGAATCGTTTTCTGAGCCAGTTCATTGAATCAAATGGTCTGATTTGCTCAAATGAATCTTCTAGTGAGAAAGGAGGTTTCAGAAGTGTTTCAGAGAGAAAAGACCAGAGTAAGAGAGGGGAAAGTGAAAGAACAAGTGATTGAGTGGAGAAAGGAAGGTGACTTATAGTAGTTAATGACAGCAGACCTACAGGAGATGAGGTCACCCGGTCAGAGGTTAAAGGTGGCATTCTGTGGGTGGTGCTCTTCAGATTATGACCACCCCTGAGGTTTACAGTGCCCCACCTCGAGACACAACGTCTGTAAAACACATCACTTCGAATTGGATCCATTTCACACCGTTTTGACGTAAAAAGTGACTTAAAACGGTTTGTCAATTTTATACTTGGTTGTTGACTTGTTAATGTTCTTGTTAAATCAACAATAAGTATTATTATTGCACCTACACTACCGTTCAAATGTTTGGGGTTGGTCTGATTTTTTTTTCTGCATTTATTTGATTATTAAATGGTTGAAAAAATTTGAAGTTTTGAAGTGAGTTTGAGTTTGAAGGACCATATCCATAGACCAGAATATCAGAGATTTGTGAGGCTCTTGGCAACAACCTAGAAACCACATGACAACATAGACCTGGTCGGCATTACTGGAAACGCCCAGTAATGCCAACCAAGTCTATGCTAAAACATCTCAGAACACCTCAATGCATAGTAACTTTATAGTGACCACATAGAACACATTAGAAAGCCAACAGTTCTAAAACCTCTCAGAACACCTCAGCAATGGCATAGCAACTCCCTAGAAACCACATAGAGCACCCTACAAACCCCATAGCAACATTCTTAACTTCTTAGAACACCTCAATGCAAAGTAACTCCCTAGCAACACATTAGAAAGCCAACAATTCTAAAACCTCTCAGAACACTTTAGAAACTGCAAATCAAATCACCAAGAACCTCATAGAACACCCTAGACATCCCATAGCAACATTCTTAAATCTCCCAGAACACATTTGCAACTGCATAGTGACTCCATAGCAACCACATATAGCAGCCTAGAAACCAAAGCAGCATTCTCACTGTATAGCAACTCCCTAGCAACCACATAGAACACCATAGAAACATTCTAAAACCTATCAGAGCACATTTGCAACTGCATAGTGACCCCAAAGCAACTACATAGAACACCCTAGAAACCCCATAGCAACATTCTCATTGTATAGCAACTCCCTAGCAGCCACATAGAACACCCTAGAAACCCCATAGCAACATTCGTAAACCTCCCAGAATACCTTTGCAACTGCATAGTGACCACATAGCAACCACATAGAGCACCCTAGAAACCCCATAGCAACATTCTCACAGCATAGCAACCACCTACTCTGTAGCAACCATATAGAACACCCTAGAAACCCCAGAACAGCATTCTTAAACATCTCAGAACAACTTTGCAAGTTTATAGCACTGCAGTGGAGTTCTGCATGGGCTTCTGCTCACATATTCTTCAGAAAGTGAATCTAGTTGCATCAGTATTGTGGGGGAAGCGGACAGGGTTTTAGTCTTTAGGATTACACCTGGTCTTGATACAGCCTGCCACCCCTGCTGCTCACACATGCACACGTTGTCGTCTTCCATGCATGCATGTGTGTGTGTGTGTTTAGATCTCTGGTTCCCAGAGTTTGAAAGTTGAAGTTTTTGAGTATTGTATTTCTGTCTGCTCTGTTCTGTATGAATGGACTCTTTCACAGAGCTTTTAAATGGACGCCATGTTTGGGCTTTGCTGAGGCTTTGTTGTGATTAATTGGGGGGGTCAGTGTGTGCGTGCGTGTGTGTGTGTGTCTGGCTTCTCTGGAGTTCTAAGTACCCCTACGACGGCCTGAGGTTCCCCTGGGCTGTCATGAAGCTCACACATGTGCACACACTTCCTCTGAAATAACATTCCCTACATACCTGCACTAGAGCTGCTAACTCGGTGTCAGCATGACTAGAGCATCATGGGATATGTGTGTTTTTGGAGCAAAAAGCCACAGATGGACCAGCATAGATGGTTTTCTTTTATTTCTTGGCATTTGGGATTGGAGAAATAAGAGCGAGAGTTTGTGTTCTCACATCTGGAAGCTATAGCCGTCATTGTGCTGTCTGCTGATCCCAGAGAAAAAGAAGGAAAAAAGAGGGGGGAAAAATGTCTTCCAGATGTTTTTTCCCCTCCCCTTGCTGTGGAACAGCAGAGGAATAAAATACTGTTTCATTAACACAGAAGAAAAATACATGGTCCTAGCTCGCAGTGAGGAAACGAGTGCGATTGTCGGTACGGAGGGTTGCAAAGCGTGCGTCAAACTAATTTCACACTAATCACAAAACGGTTTGTTTTTCTGCGTATTCTGCTCTTTAAGCGGTTATGCCCATGCAGACCTACTGACGCGACCCTATATCTGTTGTGTTTGTGTGAGATTGCAGAGCTTTTGAAAGAGAGAGTGAGATTTTTTTCTTTCGTTCTTAGAGCCAGATGACTTGCACTGGAATGGCTACAATTTCTGACACGGCTTTCCACATATAATTTTTTAATTTTTATCAGTTTTGATGCATCGTTCATAACAATGAATGACAATGAGTGACCTGTCGTTTGCAAACTTCTGTCATTGAGTATGATTGTGTATTTTGCTTGTGTGTGTGTGTGTGTGGTGACCCCTGTTGTGGCAATTAAGAACCCTCATATCTCACATGCCACATTCATGACCCTGAAACAGGGAATTATGGGATTGCCCAGGGTTTATGACCAGTACACATGCTCTCTCTTGCTCGTTTTTGGGTTTTATGTGGGTGACTGCTGATCTGTCTTTCCATCTTGTGGAAAAAAGAGAGTTTTTGTGTGACAAACAGATGAAAAAGTTCATTCATATGCTTCAGAAATACAACAGATGTTCACATCACTACAACACATCAGATGCCTGGATGCCTCGTCTAAATAGTGACCCACAAATTTGTTGTTTGCTCACTAAAATGTACCATTATAGCCATTGGTTCTGTTGAAACACTATAGTTACTGTACTATTGTTATTGCAAGATAAGGGATCTTTTGCAAACAGGGTAAAATCCTTGCAGAATCTGTCTTTTATTAAGTATATTTTCTTATGCCAGTAGTCACAAATGCCAGTTTACCACAATTGTAGAAACAATAACTGAAGTAATTATGGTAATTTTAAGGAAACTATGACTACCATGGTAAATGTTTGTAAGGGTCAGTACACATGGGCTTTCAAAGCCTCTTTGAGCTCTCATAAGGTTTTCATTATCCTGTGGATGAGGAATCACTTGAGGGCAGCAGTTGGTCCTGTAATGCTTCATTTGAGCAGTATGCTAAAGGTTACGTTCTTGACTCTCTCGTGTGTGTGTGTGTGTGTGTGTGTGTGTGTGTGTGTGTGTGTGTTTTACAAAGCTTTACAATACTGTACATCTCAATCAACAACACACATATCTTTTTGTGTACAGCATATATTATTTATGGACCAATGAGGTGGTATTTTAGTAAAGACCATCTCATTGGTTTCACTTTCCCCTATATTTTTCATCTTGCGTACCATATTTTTTGTTTTGTTTAATCATATTTTACATCCTAGAAGTGGCCATCATATCATATCATATCTATTATTTTATTTTATTTTTTCATTATTGGCTGTAATTAGCACGACATTTCTGCTTTCAGTGAGGACAGTAAAATTATGTGTTGCATCTAATGCACATAAAATGCAAACATACTGTAGCGAGTGAGTTTTGTGCAGTTCACCATGTAGGTCCAGTAGAATACAGTACAATGACATCACCAGCTCCTTTTTGACCTTGCTCACCTGGAATATGCTCATGCTTTTGCACGCTTTTTTGTTCTGTCATACTTGAAGGTTTTCCTGGGTTACTGATATGTGGAGCCAGTAATGAGTGATTAATAATGTTCAGTGGGTTATTCATGAAATGTTTAGGGAACCCAGCAGGTCCAGACATGTGAGAAGAACTTTAGGATTCTGGAGCGGTGTGCGGAAAGCTGACATTCCTTCCACTGGCCTCATACTGAGAATATAAAATAGTCTCTCTCTTTATTTCTCTCTCTCTCTCTCTCTCTCTCTCTCTCTCTCTCTCTCTCTCTCTCTCTCTCTCTCTCTCTCTCTCTCTCTCTCTCTTTCTCTCTCTCTCTCTCTCTCTCTCTCTCTCTCTCTCTCTCTCTCTCTCTCTCTCTCTCTCTCTCTCTCTCTCTCTCTCTGTCTCTCTGTCTCTCTGTCTCTGTCTCTCTGTCTCTCTCTCTCTCTCTCTCTCTCTCTCTCTCTCTCTCTCTCTCTCTCTGTCTTTCTGCAGTAGCAGTAGCACATTATGAACTGGCCACAAAAACCACAGAAACGTTCAACTCGCTCCAGAAAGAATTAAACACACACACACTTTACTCATGCTTCAGCTCAGTACAGAGAGGCTTTTGTTCCAGAATTGTAATAATCCAGCGATACAATATGTACAATAGTATGTCATCTCACATGTGATTTGAAGTCATTTTAATGAAACTATGATGAGCAGTTTTATGATTTTCAGCATTTATGATTTTAATTTTGTTATGCAGATATTATTGCAACAGAATAAACATAAAGTGCAATTTTATTAGAGTCAAGTGAAAAATGACAGTACCATTGTGTTACCATGGGTACCAATTTTTTTTTTTTTACCCTGGTTAAACTATATTTCTGGTACATACCATGTTTTTAGTACATGATATTATGGTAATTCTGCCTTTAATTTTACATGATTTTACAATACTTTTTGGGCATTTACCATGGTATTACCATATTTTTCGTACATGGTACCATAGTAATGCTGTCTTTATATGTACCATGATAATACCATGTAATTTTTCCATTTACCATGATAATTCCATACATTTTTGTATATGTACCATTATAATATAGTATTTTTTATAAATGGTACCATAGTAATAATACTTTTACATTTACCATAGCAATGCCATTTCTTTTTGGACATTTACATGATAATACCATATATTTATACTGTGTTTGTTTTGAAATGTGCTATGATAATACCATTTTGAACATAATTCCATAATTATATCATGTAGCATAGTATGTATTTAAAATACCATGGTACATGAATATTAGTAACATGATTTAAACACCATAGTATTTCCATCTGATACTGTCATTGTATATCAGTACTTCATCTGCCAGGGTTGTGCTTTGATCTTAGCATGGTTTTTATGGGGCTGGATGAAATTGAGGTCCAGTTTGAATGTTCTTTGATGCTTTTAACTTGTGTCTCTCTTTTGTCATAAATGTGTGTTTGATTTCATGGGAAGGAATGCATGTTGCTCTCTTCTAAGTGTGCAGTTGTTCCTGCGTGTGCTGATGCAATTGGATGCATTTGTACATGAATAGTGTGTGTGATTGAGTTGTGGTACAGCAGCTCATGAGTCATCGTTTCCAGTGTCTAATATTGCACACGCTGAACACCAGCCAGCGATTCACTCAGTGAACGTGAGCCATTTAACATGGAAAAACTTTACATGCTCTTTGCTGAAAGGGACGCTGTTTTAACTGCATTAGACAATCAAAAACCATGAAAAGTGTTGTGAATGCTGCAGACAGATGAGATGTTTTCTGCTGAATCAGTCGGTCGTTGATTGCTGCTCTAGTTAGTGGAAACCAGTGATCACCACACAGGCTAACCAAACCACCAAACCACATACCGTTATAGTGCACTTCAAACAACCCACAGAAAGAGAGAGAGACAGAAGAAAAATATATATAACGGTTTACAAGGAAATATACTTAAGCTACGTATAAGAAGCTTGAAGCACCTGGAATACCTGCAATTTTACCCGTTATTCCTATGAGCCCTGCCCCTCCCTCCATTACAGCTCTGTCCAGGTCAAAGGTCAGTTGGTGGACAGTGACCTCCTGCATGTGGAAGAAGTGAGGTCATAATATAGATGGCCATCACCATCCGTGCACCCACAAGGCACTCCTCCCGCTTTATTGGCTGCTGTTGGTTGAGGAGCTGTCAATCATTTAGATTGACCTATCATTAAACTGTCAGCACCGGCCTCCTAAAATCCGTAATACATAAGCGACAGGATAGCAATATACTCGAGTTGAGCACAATACACTATGCACGTATGCACTATGTACTCAGCAGTGTAGTCTTTATATTATACTCTCAATTTTTTCGGTTAACCCTTAAATGCATGAATGTTTTATGCATAAAAACATAAAATGCATAAAATGCATTTTATGCATTGTAATAATGAGTCATTATTACATATTTGGGTCTTTAGCCACCCGGATCCATTTCTAACACGGATGGATCTCTCTCTACCTGTCGTGATAATATAAAACTTTCCTGATATTAGAGTAACAATTACAGAAGAATAAAATAAAGCATATACCATCATCACTGTCCTCGTCAGAGCTCATTTCCCAGTACATTCAGCATCTGCCTCATATTCACCATCTCAAACATATTCTCAGAACCTCTTCAAAATCAATATTTTGATCACTGACAGCTTCTTCACCAGATTCACCATCAGTGACAGTGACAGTAATATTAGATTGCGTTCAGCTCTGCAGTAAATCACTGAGCCATTTCAAGTTTTGCTTATGATTCTTCCTATTCTTTTGTTTTCTGCCTGCGGTAACTATGAGTGAAACATCACAGTGAAACTTCACTTCACTGTGTATCAGATATCGCCACCTTGTGGGATAAAGGTGAATTGCACTTATTCAGTCATCAAAGATTAAATTATTGTTGTGCAGAAAAAATAGACCTGCACTGTTACACACCTCGGGTCGTTAGTGACCCTATACAGTTTTTACAAAAAAAAAAAAACGGAATGGGAAAACATAACATTGTTTCATAATTGTATTATTTTTTTTCTTGTTATATTGTTTATAATTAATTGATTAAGGAATACTAAGAAGGTTGATGTCTAACTTTAAAAAAATTAATGAGGGGGAGGGTGGGAAATGACATTCTGGGTCACTAAAGACCCGAGGTGTGTGTTTAAGGGTTAATTAAGTGCATCATCTGGGTATTTAGTATAGGACACACCTTCGGAATATCATAGCAACATGCTAACAACTGATTAGAATGCCTTAGGAACCACCTAGCCATGGGTTGCTAAATTCTGTGCTGCTGCCCCTCAAAACACACAGACACTCAGTGTTACCCTGCAACTTTGAACATGAGGGATGAGTTTCAGAAAGAACATTTAACTGTTGTCTTATGCATGCAAGTCTTTCTCTCTCTCTGAAGGCATTGCTTCACAGATCTTACATTTTCCTGACACGCTTCCAAACCTCTCAAATGTGTCAGAATCAAATGCCTCTGTAAAGCTGTTGATCACAGTGTCACAGACATCACAGTGTGATTTAAATCAGTGACTGACACCCCTTTTCAGGTTATTTAAGGTCAGATTTTCATGGATTCTTCTAAAGTGGTAGCGCACATAAGCAATTTCTCCATCATTATGGTCTGATGTGGGTTTGTATTTTAATGCAACATGTGTTTCTGATATATACGGAACATTCTAGGCATTCTAGAACATTCAAAACCTGTCTTGGTTCAGAATACACCGAACCGCCGTTAACATGAGACGTTTCACTCGGTCCAGATGTGCTTTAGATATGCACAGTTAAGTTTTGTAAAGGAACTTTTCTGGTCTGTGTGCAAATGTTGCATTGTGGAAATTTTATTTTACTAGTCGTGACTATTAGTGTTAATAATGTTAATACTTTTAATATTTTTAAAGAAATTAAAGGGTAAGTTCACCCAAAAATGAAAATTCTGTCATTTACTAAGCCGCAACACTTCCGTTCATCTTCAGAACACAATGAAGATCTTTTCAATGAAATCTGAGAGCTGTCTGTCCCTCCATTGACAGCTACGCAACTAGCATTTTCAAGCCACAGAAAGGTAGTAAAGACATCATTAACGTAATACATGTGAAGTGAGTGCTTTTGTTTGTGCAAAAAACCTAATTTACCACTTCATTTGCAAAAAATTAATCTCCAACGTGCATTGATGAGAGCACCATGATGCATGCATGTTGTGTTAATGCGAGATCAGACGTTGTTGCGTGAACGCATGTTGGAGAATTGTTTCTGTTCTTGATAACTTTATATTCATTAAAGAATCCTAACATGTGAAGTAATGTAAAGCTTACATTAGCAGTACATTAAAGGGTTAGTTCACCCAAAAATTAAGATTAGCCCATGAGTAAAAAGAACATTTTTATTCATCTGAAAGAAGAATGCCATATACACCTAGGATGACTTGGGTGAGTAAATAATGGGCTAATTTTCATTTTTGGGTAAACTAACCCTTTAACAGTGATGGTCCAGTGATGAGTCATGCGATTCCATCTGCGTAAAGGCTGGTTAGCATGGCCCAATTTGCCCCAGCTGGTAAATGTCATGGCTACACCATCTAGATCTGTATAATTTGGGTTTTTTCTTTTTTAAAGGAACACTCCACTTTTTTGAAAATCGGCTCATTTTCCAACTCCCCTAGAGTTAAGCAGTTAAGTTTTACCGTTTTCGAATCCATTCAGCCGATCTCTGGATCTGGCGGTAGCATTTTTAGCATAGCTTAGCATAGATCATTGAATCTGATTAAACCGTTAGCATCTCGCTCAAAAATAATCAAAGACTTTCGATATTTTGCAGCCTGACCTATTGGGTGCAGCAGGTGCAATGATATTACGTACAGTGCCTGAACATAGCCCCCAGCACGCTCCCTGTACATGCAGGTTGTCACGTTGGTTATGTTGACGGTAGTTAGCCTATTTTCAGGCGCTTTGCTCTTATCATTGTGCCTGCTGCACCCATGGGACGGGAGCAAAGTTTATCTTGATTATTACGCAGGAATGAGAGTATAGTTCCTAGATGTATCCGCCTAGAAAATCGCAACTTTTCACGATTTAACTACAGAAGAGTCAAGTTTTAAATGGGAAAAATATCGAAAGTCTTTGGTCATTTTTGACCGAGATGCTAACGGTCTAATCAGATTCAATGATCTATGCTAAGCTATGCTAAAAGTGCTACCGCCTGATCCAGAGATCGGCTGAATGGATTATAAAATGGTAAAACTCAACTGTTTAACTCTAGGGGAGTTATTTTCTAAAAAAGTGGAGTGTTCCTTTAAATGAGTCACTAAGGCTGCATTTGTTTGATCATAAATACAGTAAAAATGGTAATAGTGTGAAAATGATTGCAATTTCAAATGTTTTCTATCTTAATATATTTTAAATTGTGCACTGTGACCCCGCTCTGTGATTTTACGTGGCCTATCACTCCATGGCTGAGTTGGTGTTGTTCCCAATTGCTTCCACTTTTTTATAATACCACTAACAGTTGAGCATGGAATATTTAGTAATGAGGAAATTTCACGAATAGACTTATTGCACAGGTGGCAACCTATCACGGCACCACGCTTGAATTCACTGAGCTCCTGAGAGCGACCCATTCTTTCACAAATGTTTGTAGAAGCGTCTGCTTGATTTTATACACCATTGGCCATGGAAGTGATTGCAACACCTGAATTCAGTGATTTGAAGGGGTGTCACTATACGTTGGGCTATATAGTGTATATATTTTTGCATACAGTATGTGAACGTTTGAGAAATGAGAATGAGAGCGAGAAGTTTGTTTGTTTAAATTGCTGATGTTGTGTTGAGTCTATTTTTCCATCTCACAGAGTGTTACACACACACACACACACACACACACACACACACACACACACACACTGTACATGTATTAGGATCAAGAGTTCTGTATTATATGTTTCTCTTGAAATGCTCCGTTATTTGTCGTTCAGGATCTGTTGCGCACCAAATCCTCTGCCATCGTCCAGTCAGTCATCTCTCCTTACTATCTTCACATGATAAGTGAAATCTGACATACTGTAATGTTAACCAACTATCGCAGCAGGATAACCATGTCCCATTAGTGGCTCCATAGAATAGATTATTCATTTTCCATGCCTTTCCGAATTTGGAATTAGGCTTTGAGGACATCCCCAATAATTAACATGCATGCAAACTGCCTGTGGTAGGGTGTTTCTGTGCAGCTGAGTGGTTGTATAGCATGTTCATATGCAGTTTCTGGGGTATTCTGTATGTCTTTGGGATTGTTGGTACTTAAGCTCATGGTGTTCAGTAAAAATATAAATGCATGAACTTGGATGTTTTATGCCTGCCAACTAAATATTTGTGTCGTTTTCTTATCTCGTCCATTTCCTGTTGTTTTGCGATTTAAAATACTTAGTCAGTCTGGTCACTATCTTATGATGGGAACAGAGAGAAAGAGAGAGAATTCATCTTGTCAACAGTCTTCCTGTGTCTCCTCCATTCTCCTTCCTGTGTGTGTTTGTGAGTTTCTCTGCCACATGATTGTGTGTTCACAAGGTCCAAACCGTTTCCCAACCCTGAATGCATATTGGAAGCATTTGCATGTCATGCTCAAGTGGAGGTCAAAAATGATGATTCATTTTATACAGAACGACCTCAGTGACCCCAACACAGCTGAAGCTCAGAACCGGCCCTCTGCTGAAAGCAAACTTGATTCTGTGCTGAATATTGAACATCTCTTTGATTCTCATGATGCTGTGATGGAGATCCAGGTCATCATGTGATCGGTTTGTTGTTCATTACCCGTCCTTTTAGTTTTAGTGGAACTTTAAGGTACAGAAATTAATTTAAGCAAAACATTTTGTTGGTTGACTTAACTTTTATAAGATTAATGCTTGCAAATGTCCCATAGGCCATGTTCACGGTTCAGAATCTGTATATAATATTAATATTTATACATTATCATTTAAAAGTTTGGAGTCAGTTAGAGTTTTAAAGAAATGAATCCTGTTTTTCAGCAAATAAGTTCTGTTTGAACAAAGGATCCTGAATAAAAAGATATCACAGTTATCACAAAAATATGAAGCACAACTGTTTTAAACATTGCTAATAATCAGAAATGGTTCTTGAGCAGCAAATCATGGAGGAATGATACTGGAAATGAATCACAGGAATAAATTACTTAACATGTATTCAAATAAAAGCGGTTATTTTAAATTGCAATAATATTTTATTTATTGTAAATTAATTTTACTGCAGTTTTGATCAAATAAATGCAGCTTTGGTGAGCATAAGAGACTTGAAATGTGATTGGTCTTCTTTCTTGCATTTATTTGCATATCTTACATAAAGCCTAAAACATTCACATTTTTCTTGCTGCTCTGGAAGCTGTTATTTCCTTCAGGAAATTCAATTCTAGTATTAGCATTACAGTAAAGCGCCTTAATTCAGTATGATTTGCTCTAATGAGCTTTTGAGAAGCTTAAACATTTATAATGTGATCAGTCAAGTTTTGACCTGTTATAAAGTGAACTGGGGTTTTGGTGTTACAGAGTTCAGGTGAGCTGTGCTGTTTTTTTTTTTTTAGTTAAAATATATCCAGCTAACAGGAACGTTCTCAGAATTGGTTCTCTCAAGGTTGTGAACAAACGTTCCATTAAGGTTTATAGAATGTTTGTTCAAAGTTATCTTTAATTACTACAAACATTAGCACAAAATTGTTATTTATACATCATTCATGGGACTTTTTTTCTGAAACATTTTAGTTATATAATTAATTAATGTTACTAGATGTTACGAGAACATTCGAGAACGTTCACATAACCAAGAAAAAAAAGGTTTTTAAAGGCATTTAAAAATCTGGACATTTTGAACATTCAGAAATTACCTTTTCATAACATAATGGGAATGTTAGCAAAACGTTCTTCAACCATATTTTTGTTTACTGGGTACAGTATATGCATATTTACCCAAAGCTTTTAACTTAATTACACTTTACGGGTAATTTTAACATTTTCAACATAAGTCATTAACTTTTAGCTTTTAACATTTATAATCTCGGGAAGCTTTCCAAAATGGTGTCAGCTCTCTGAGAACAGCAGTAGTTGTTTGTGTGTGTGTGTGTGTGTGTGTGTGCATGTGTGTTGTGCAGTAAGTTAATGCAGTGTGTATTTTGTGCGGTTTTGGATGTGGTTGTTTTGATGTGTTTATGTTTGGAACTGTGTATGTGTGTGTGTGTGTGTGTGTGTGTGTGCATGTGGCATCTGTTTTGCTGTTGATATGTAATTAAAAATTGGCACTGAAACCCAACACGTTTAATGCTCAGAGAGACAGAGAGATTAGTCATTATGTTCATTTGATTTATGCTTAATTCCTGTGCATTTTATTTGCAGACATTTTTGTCTAATTATAGTTTCAGGAAATGAGTGTGTGGCAGACGATGTTTAGGAGCAGCAATTCTTTCTCTTAATAAGTTGTGAATGGGAATGTTTACACACACCTGAGCTGTGGTCTGTGGGGTGTTTGCAGAGGGAAATACTGTGGTGACTTGAGTAAATCTCAACAGGTGATGTTTCTGTTCCTTTGGGACGCCTCTTTAAGAGGGTAAACACCCACCCCCCACACACACACACACACACACACACACACACACACACACACACACACACACACACACACACACACACACACACACACACACACACACACACACACACACAGTGTAAACACTCCTGCTGTGTGGTTGTAAGGTGAACCCGAGGGCTTTACCTGAGCAGGACTGTATGTGTGGGTGATTTTAAACATGACATTTTACAGGATGTTGATAGATTCCACTTTACCAGAGCTGTAAAGTATGTTGTAAAACATCAAATTCACTTACAGCTTAAATATGTACACACACCCACCTGAACACACAGCTGACACATAACCACTCCACTGATATATAACACCATATATACATACACAATGCTATTTATCTGGTTAATTAAATCAATAAGCCACATGAAACAGCATGCTACAGTGATTTGTTTTGTTTGTTTTTTACCATAGTAAGTTGTGATTTTAGACCTAAACCTGTGGTAAAAATTGCTGCAATGCACACTGCGTAGTGGCTTTTTGTTTTTTGAAATTGCGGCAACAGAAATAAAAGGCACCAATGTTCAGTACATTTTTAAATGTATTTAAAATATATTACATATGTTGTAATGCAAAATATATGTTTTTCTGCCAGGTACGTTAATATAGTTCAGTTCTGTTCTGTATCTGTTTATTGCAATTTGGTGCATTGATGTAGAATTTACACGCAGCTTTGAGCATCCAATCAGAATTAGAGACAGAAATTACTATTAGTTTTTTTATTTTTTATAAATCTGTTTATTTTAGTGATTTGTGTCTCTAATGAGAATTCATTTTTGAAGATAAAGGTTCTAATTAGAACCTAAAAGTATTTATATGTATATTATTATATGCATATTTATATTACTTACACTAGTTTAAAAATTTGGGGTCAGGAAGATAATTAATGCTTTTATTTTGCAAGGATGCATTAAAGGTGCAGTGTGTAAATTTTAGCGGCATCTAGTGGTGAGGTTGTGAATTGCAACTGTCCACCGCTCACCCCTCCCTTTCGAAGCACATAGAAAAGCTACGGTGGCCGACACAGGACAAAAATGTCGTCATTGGAGAGAGCAGAGAGTGACTAGCGCTCTATAGAGCAGTTTGTCCGTTTAGGGCTACTGTAGAATCATGGCGGCGAAAACGGCGACTTCACTGTAAGGGGACCCACGGTGCATTTAGATTGAAATGGCTCATTCTAAAGTAATAAAAACATAACGGTTCATTATGTAAGGTCTTTATACACCACTGAAAACATAGTTATGTATATTATGCATTTCTGTCAATAGATCTTCATAAATATTACACATTGTACCTTTAAATTGATAAAAGTCACAGTAAAGACGTTTAAAATGTTACAAAAGTTTTCTATTTCAAATAAATGTTGTTCTTTTGAACTTTCTATTCATGAAACCATCCTGAAAAATACGTATCATGGTTTCCACATGTTTTCAACATGGATAATAATTAGAAAAGGGTTCTTAGCAAATCATCATATCAGAATGATTTCTGAAGGATCATGTGACACTGAAGACTGGAGGAATGATGCTGAAAATACAGCTCTGATCACAGGAATACATTACACTTTAAAATATATTCACATAGAAAACAGTTATTTTAAATTGTAATAATATTTCACAATATTTAAGTTTTTACTGTATTTTTGATTAAATAATGCATCCTTAGGGAGTGTAAGAAGCGTAAAAGCACCTTTAACAAACACTTTAGAGAACCATACAGAAAAATGCACTGCAAAGAATTACAAAGACGAGCTTTATTTTTAAGAGAGTTGGTATTTCTTAGTAGATGTGCTGTCTAATGCAGTTCTGATGTCTATTTTTTAATGCTGAACTTCTGTAAGTGGGTTACTGGGTCACACTGTGTTTGCAGGTCTTGATTCCCCACTGTGGGTCTCGAGCCGACGGACGGCGGTGTGTGGAAAAACAGCTGTAACATCGCCTCCATTTACAGCTTTTTTCCTAAACATCCTTAAGAAAACACATATATACTTTGGTGAAAGTTTGACCCATAGCTAATGCTTACTGAAGTAAATATTAGCTCTGCCTGCAAGCGCTCATATTTTCTCCCCCAGTGCGGAGCTCAATGTTGATTCTAGCCAAATATATGCCTGTTTACATGGGAGATAGTTCATTATATACACACCATACCGAAGCGTTTAGTCTTATATGTGCAGTAGATGTGCGACAAATATCTGCAACTATTACCACATTTATTCACATGAAAACACCTAATTTGCTAGAATGCGATAACACTTTCCCACAGTTGGCTGTGTTAACGATATGCAATCTGCTATATCTAAATTAAGATTTTTTGACTGACACACCACATTATCATCGAACTGTTAAAGCATGTCATTTTAAAACCTATAAATATAAACCAGCTAATTTTGGGGAAGCCGTTGGAGCACTTAAATATTTTAACCATAGTGATGTGTTTTACCTTAGCAAACCTCACTTCTACTTTGACAGGGACTGCCGAATAGCTTTGGCTAACCAGAGAACCTCAGCGTGGTTCACCGATTCGCATCTCTGACGCCTCCGTCTGTCTCAGCAGTCCCCACAGGTGCTAAGAAGAATGTCATTATAGTGTAATCAGTTTAATTATCGCAGTTGCTGTGTAATTGTAGTAACATCTCTGAATATAGTGTCCCTTTCCCAATGATGCGTACTATCAAATTCCTCAGGCAGTGAAAATGTGTTTGCGTGTATCTCGTCTGTTGATATTACATTTGTGTTCATATCAGCCGCTTACCAGGGTCAATTACATGAGCTTGGCCGTGTGCCAAAAGCAGATTTACAATTGGTGTGAATTAATCTTGACTAAATCAAATGATCTGAAATGAAAGTCTTTGGCGTTTTATAGTGTTATGTGTGCATTTGTCGAATTTGAATTAAAGACAGATTTTTTGATTTAAAAAACAATATGTTTTGTTGACTTGTGTACTTACATTATCCCAAACGTTTCCAAGAATGTTTAAATCCAGAGAAATAAGCCATTTTAACTGGGACACGGACCGTCCACACGTCACCTACCAATGACATCATACCCACGTTACCCTCGTTTTATTTACCCTCGGCTCTTTAATATATCATGTGTTTTATTAGACAGGTGAGCAACTGTATGCATAGAGTAGTATTATTATGCTTTCAACACTTTCAAATAATGCATCTAATATGATAAAACTGGTTACCCCACATGCGCATGACCAGAAGAAGTGGAAGCGGTCGTCTGCGGAATAATAAAAGCTCAAGCTACGCCTCTAGCCTCGAAAAACTACATACTGTGGCTTTAAGATTTAAATATTTCTATTTAGATCAGTTGCATGTGTTTAGAGTATAGTCATAATGTACAGTAGTTTTAGTTTTCCTTCTCTTTCCATTCCTGAACTTTTCGTAGTTGAGTAACACATTATTGTAACTTTTGTTAGTACATTTACATTACATTTATGCAATTTGGCAGACACTTTTATCTGTTGCATTCAAGAGACATATTTTATTAAGCTTGTG
Organism: Paracanthobrama guichenoti; assembly: GCA_018749465.1. NCBI lineage: Eukaryota > Metazoa > Chordata > Actinopteri > Cypriniformes > Gobionidae > Paracanthobrama > Paracanthobrama guichenoti. Next base: position 24,237 of record JAGHMJ010002591.1, read on the forward strand.
CAGAATTGAATCCTTGATCTCAGTGCTGGTGTCATGTTCTACTGTTTAGGAATGCCATACTTACAACAAAAATATTATATATTTTTCAATATTAATATTTGTTAATTTTTATAAAATAAAATAAAATAGTCACAAGTATTTACTTTTTAGCACTTATGTCAATAAGTAAAAATTAAGTTAATTGGTCAGATAAATGGATCGTCCAACGTTTGGTTTGGAGAAAATACTTCACATGAACTATCATTTTGCATCTGTAATGTGATGTATGTCTGAAATGAAACAGTATATTTAACAAAAAATATAAGGGTGGGGCTTGATTTTGCCCATCGGGAAATTGATTGGCCTGTTCAAACTGGCTGTTACATAAAGCCAGACAAATGAGTGTTACTAAACAATGACTAAATATCTGGCTATATTTCAGAGGATAAGACAGATGTTAGGAAAGATTATGAAAACAAACTTTTTTCTTTGGAGCAGTGGGCATCATTCAGAATTAGAACAAAAACGTGTATTGAAAAAGTAAAGAGGGTCAAATTATGGTTTTATGATGACTTCAGCTTTAAATATGCGCACTTCAGATCCAAATGCTCTTTTTAGTTTCTTTTTGCTAGCGGTAGTGAAATGAACAGACAGACTTTAATATAAATACCTCGAGGAAAAATGTAAACGCTCTGAAGCATCTTCTCTTAGACTAAATCAGACTGACCTGATCAGAATCACAAGAGGTCATGGATAAACAGTGTCTGTCTGTTTCATTCTGTCACTCTGTCTTCAGTGTAAATAAGACGTGTTTAAGATAATGACCAGGGATTTGTGTGTGCGTGTGTGTGTTCCTCGAGTGATTTTAACAGGCTCCAGCTGGAGGTGATTTGCAGACAATGAAAATATTCCTCAAGTTAGGTGATCACCTAAACACACACAAACACTTTACCACGAATGTGTGTGCATATGTGCATTTAAAGCCTGTCACAAAGCAGACGTACGAACTGTGTGTGGTCTTCACTCCATATCTCCACTAGAGTGGAAAGCTTGTGTGTATGCAACTTTGTAGACAGTGTTTCCTGTGTTCATATGGTCAGCTGACCTCTAAAGACATTCAACACTTGGCTGGGTTTGTTGTGCTGTAGTGGGTCCTTCTGATGGTCGTTCCTTATACAAGTGTGCTGCTTATACTGACATGATTAAAACGGTAGTATTCTATGTTGTTGTCATGTGGTAGTATGCTATGTTGTCACGTGACCTCACTATTTTGCATGTTTAATTCAATAATGTTGGTTATTTTGCAATTTATTGCAATATAATATAAAAGACAGTTGTTTCTTTATATGTGACTTGGAATGGCTGTAAACTAATTTTGTGTCTCTCTCTCTCTTTTTTTTTTTTTTACAGCTGAGCCAGCCGATCTCCTAAAGATTTTAGATTTTCACAGTTTGCCAGAGGGTGTAACGAAAACTACAGGCTTCTGCACACACAGGAAGTCATCAAAAGGGCCTGATGTTGCCTACAGAGTCACAAAAGATGCACAGCTTAGTGCTCCTACGAAACAACTCTACCCCTGTGAGTACACGAGCATGCATGAACCCATAAAGACACACAGGTGCACCTGTTTACTTTTCTTCATTCCTTCCAGTGTGTGTTTGGGCTGCTTCTCTCTTTTCAGAGGACACAGACACCCTGCCCTAAATATTCAGAAACTCTCTTTTTCATCTTCGCATTCTCTGCAGACACACTGTATGCTCATGAGAGAGATGATGCAATTCCTCTGTATTCTGTTAGTCACACTGCATTTCTCACTCTTGAGCCAGAATTTTTTTTTCATGCAAGTACGCAGGCATAAAAAAAGACCAATGCACGGTCCTGTTGCATGTACAGTGGGACTGAAAGTCTGAGACCACATGGAAATCTTCTTTTTCATTAAAATAATCTGGGACAATCAATTAACAATTACCCTCGCACACCTGCAGGTAATGGATAGGTGTGTAGGAGAAAGGACCAAAAAGTCAAAAACCAAAAAACAAAAGAAAGGCGATCAAGCTATCTATCAAGAAAACATTTTAAAATAGAAATTGTGACAAAATTAATCAAAAGTTGTATTTATTTATTTTTATAAAATAAAATAGAATGAAATAAAACCATGTTTAATATTTTATTTTAACCAAGATAATATTTTATTTTATTTGTTTTTATTTATTTTTATAAAATTAAATAAAACTTTTATAAAATAAATATTTTATTTTATTTTCAATAGAGTAAAATGCTAAGAATCTCTGAAATTCTTATTTATTTAATTTAAACTTTTAACTTAGATTTTTATTATAATTTAATGTGTGTGTGTGTGTGTGTGTGTGTGTGTGTGTGTGTGTATATATTGTTTTTATTATTATTATTAACTGATGCAAAATAGTAACATTTGGTCACACTTAGATTAGGGTCTAATTCTCACTATTAACTAACTATTAACTACGATTTTTGCCTCAATAAACTCCTAATTACTGCTTATTAACAGTTAGTGCAGTAGCTGTTAAGTTTAGGTATGGGGTAGGATTAATGCAGAATAAGACATTAATATGTGCTTTATAAGTATAATAAACATCTAAAATTCTAGTAATGTGCATTCTAATAAGCAAGTAGTTCATAGTGAGAATTGGACCCTAAACTAAAGTGTTACCTAACATTTTTACTAGCGGTCTCAGACTTTTGGACACCACCATACTTTACATGCTAATATCTATTTTTGCATTCCTAGCAAATGCAACATGTTCTTGTGTTTTGCATTCAGACACATTTTGGAAAACAGTGACATGTCAAATCTAGCTTACATAGCTAAAAACATGTAATTATGTAATTGAGTATATTTTGGGCCTTACTGTACATGTTGCTCTCTGACCTGTCTGTGTGTGTGTGTAAGCGTGTGTCTGAGCACCTCATCTCTACACAACGGGCCGGAGAGTCACCATGCCCTAGACTCTGCTTTTGGCAGGAACTCTGAAAATCTCAAGAATTTGATGGAAGGAGGGAGAGACGAGGCAGACGAGGAGAGAGATGCAATACCAGCATAATGAGACTAAACTAGATGAAGCTAAATCAAACAGAGTCACTTATTTCTGCTTGGAGTGGCTGTGTTCCAAACTCTAGTGAGCTGCCTACATAGACAGTATTTTTAAGCTTCATACGTTTCTTTCAGATGCAATAGATTATTTAAAACATAAATAGCATATACATATATAACACATACTATACTGCCTACTAAGATAGCTTATTTTTTCTAAAATCTAATGCACAATAGCATAGTTTTCTTATCGGAGAAGTATATTTATTCATCACTGAATTAATTTTAAGGTAAAGATAAATCGTTATTTATTCATTTTACAGTATTTCATTTTATTACTATATAAATAAAATAAACAAGGTAAAATATAGTGTTATTTGATTTTACTTTTTAATTTAATTTAATTTAATTTAATTTAATTTAATTTAATTTAATTTAATTTAATTTAATTTAATTTAATTTAATTTAATTTAATTTAATTTAATTTAATTTAATTTAATTTAATTTAATTTAACCCAGGAAGATAAAATGTTTATTTTATTTTATTTTTTATTTATTTTATTAAAATGTTTTTCTGTGCTACTGTGTATTTTTCTGCTTAAAAAGCTAAAACTATTTGGACTTTTTCAAGTGATTCCCATTCTGTTATGCTTCATCTAGCGGTTTTTGAATGCAAATGTCCTTAGAAGATAGCTCAGTATAATACGTACAATGTTTACACGCTTACTTACCTATTTAAAGAGGAATTTGTTTCTATTGCTTTTAATCATGCTAATTCATATTTAGTTTTTTGTTGTTGTCTTACTTGTTAAAAAACACATCTCTTCTTTTATGAATCATTTTACCTTTGAGGATGTCCCCAAATGTCCCCAGAAGGAGGTTTTGTCAGATTTAACTCACTTCTGGGGATGATTTTGTCCCTTAAGTACAGCTAAGTAAACACACACGCCTGACTGCTTGAGAAACGTACAGGCAGAGTGAAAGCATATGGAAGAAATGAATCATCTATCGCTCCAAATCTGTTCTCTCTCTCTCTATACACTCAGACGCTCAGGATTTACTTTTTGCACACATGCACGCACACACATACATATTCACATATGCATATTCTTTTTCTTTAGCTTTTCATAACTCCTCCTCCTCTTGTCTATTTCCTCCTCCTCCTCATCCAAACCCACAAAGTCATTGTCTCCCTTTTGAGCTGTGTCTCCATGGTAACAGAGAGGGGTCATAGGTCACTGGAGGTCTGGAGATGGTTTGTAAACATGGTGGAAAGTCAAACCTCTAGACAGACCTGATGAAAAACAGAGCCGGGTCAAAACAGTACATACAGAGATGATTTGAAAAGCCTTAGACAGTCTCCCAACCTGGTCTAATTCGCTGGTTTTAGAGAGGTTTTGGGCACTTGTCAGCTTGGCCAGGCTGGGAGACTAGTTTAGAAACCAGCAAACTAGTTTAGGCTACTACCTAAAATCTATTTGAATGACTTTTCAGTCTTACCAGTATAACCGGTAGGATGATCTATAAAATAGGATCTTGAAATCAATTCAGGTAGTCAGTGAATGGTTTGAAGTGTGCAGTAATGTGATTCCTCTGGGTCCGTAGACTCCAGCATTCCTTTAGGTCGTCTGCATAAAGACTTAATTCTGACTCATAGGGAAGAGAGAGATGAGACCGTAGATATGACGTCCTCTCTGAACTTTGGTTTTGTTTCATAGTGCCCTGGTGAAGGGCAGACCTCGTCTCCAGAGTGATGGCCCTTGGCTCTTGCCCTTTGACCTTTGGATCTGTTTTTAACACACACACACAGGAAACCAGGATAAAAGCACAGAGCATCTCTTGTTGTGGTGTGTGTGTGTGTGTGTGTGTGTGTGTGTGTGTGTGTGTGCCTGCATGTGAACATGACACTTGTGTGAACATTTAACAAACCTCATGAAATCAGTTGAATGTAAAGTTTCAGACACACACGTTTGTGTCACTATATTAGTGAGGACATTGCATAGACTTCCACTGTTTTTATATCAGGTTAATGATATTTTCTATGGCTATAACCCAAGCTTATCCCTAAACATACCCATCACAAAAACGTGCAAAACACTAGATGTAATTAAAAACATGTTTTGGATGAGTTCTAAGCCTTTTTTAACCAGTGAGGACCAGTAAAATGTCCTCACTACACTGTAAAACATTATTTTCACTATTTTTTCCTTTTGTCAAATCAACTTAGATAATGTGTATTTTGAGTTTCTGTTTATTAAACCAATCTCCTTTAATGTATCAACCAAAAAAATGTATTTCAATGAACTCAAAATTTTAAGGCAACCAGGTAACTTACTTTTTTTAAAGTTAAACCAGCAATATTTTTTACAGTGTAGTTGGTTGTCACAATATTTCACAAGTACAGATAAAGACATTATCTATCTATCTATCTATCTATCTATCTATCTATCTATCTATCTATCTATCTATCTATCTATCTATCTATCTATCTATCTATCTATCTATCTATCTATCTATCTATCTATCTATCTATCTATCTATCTATCTATATGTGTATATGTGTATACACACACACACACACACACACACACACACACACACACACACACACACACACACACACACACACACACACACACACACACACACACACACACACACAGGGCTCAACGCGAAGGATTTTTTCTATTGGTTCAGTCTCATAAATCTTTGAAGCAATATAGAATCTTGTAGAAAGCTGTTACATGATCTAGAATATTTGTTGGGATCTATAGAATCTCTTATAAAGCGGTTTAGCATTCTAGAAGATCCACAATTATTCTTACAAAGCAAGAAGGTGTGAAATAGTAACAATCTAGAATACACACTTAAAACACGATGCCATAGAAGACCAATTTATTTGGAAAAAGGATATTCATATCAGGGCTTGACACCTGCCAACACCTGCCAACCTGCCAACCCGCCAAATCCTACTAGCCACTTTGGCAGATTGAATTTTATATATAATATATACATTTTTCACTTTTGTAGTCTTTTAAAGACGTATCTGAGATAGTAGACTAAGTGCAATGTAGTGTTGTTCTTTTTCACAGTTTATTGCGCTTAAACAGTCAAATACACAAAATAATGTCAAAATGCCGGTCTTGGTGAGTATTAATGTAAAACAGTCAGTTCTGTTTTAAGTGAACGTAAACAGTTGAGAAAGAAACTGCACTTTGTAACAGTATAATGGATTTGTGCGTCAGGTCTTAAAGTGACAGCAGCCTAATATACCTGCTGACAAATTATGAGATAATATTATAATATAATATTGCAGTAGTTTTTATCTGGTTTCGATGACAAAATTGTGGCCAGTGAAAATTCTGAGTGGCTAGTAACTTTGGATAACCACTAGCCACAGTGGCTGGTGAGCAAAAAAGTTAATGTCAAACCCTGATTCATATTATTAAAATAATCTTCACGCTAAGAAAAAAAAATCTGTTATGAACTGTTGACTGAAAAGTTCTTAAAGGGGTGGTTGATTGCCACTTTTTACAAGACGTAACATAAGTCTCTCCCCAGAGTGTGTATGTGAAGTTTTAGCTCAACATACCCCACATATAATTTTTTATAGCATGTTAAAATTTCACTTCACTTTTTGAGGTTGAGCCAAAACGTGCCATTTTTTTTTGTGTCCCTTTAAATGCAAATGAGCTGCTGCTCACCGGCGGAGCTTCAAGAGCTTGTTTTAGCAGCTCTGATTACCTCATGCTGACAGGCAATGAAACTGTTCAGCCTTTTATGTTCAAACCGGAGTCGGACAATGATGGAGAGACTTGAGAAGAAGTGACAACATGTAGAATGCAACAAGATGTTTCTGAATGGTTAGATGATGAATTTATGTAGCTGATGTGGAGTTACTATCTTCAAGTCATTGATTAGCATATTCTGTCATGATAATCTCACCCTCTTTGTCGTGTGTTCCTGGGGGACCCTTATGTAAATTTCAGGGTTAGTGATGTCACTAACCCGGGATGAAGCTTGTGTAGGCCCTACCAGCCATTTGTTGTAGTCCTTAAAAGTGATTTCTTTAAAAGAAAATATCTCTCTTTGCTTTGAACTTTGAGTGTCATAACTTTGCAGATATTGTTTATGCTCAAACAACATTACACACTAACTAAAGTTAAAAAAGTCAAATCATATTCAATCACTCCTTTAAGGGAACTGTAAGTGGTTCTTCTATGGCATCACTGCAAAAAAACACAGTGTGTGAAATTAAGCACTTTATGTAAACAAAAGCAGAAATGAAACTCTTCTTTAATGAATGGTTCAGATTATTATATTAATTATTAAAGAGATTTAAGAAATCTGTGCTGATCAAACCTCAAATAACCTTATTCATTTTATTAAATTAGAGCGAAACAATTCAAAAATAAAGATTCTTTATTGGCATCTTTGGTTCCATGTTCTTAAAGAACCATTTTCTCTTTGATTGAAGAACATTTTAAAAATCTAAAGATCCTTTTGTGGAATGGAAAAGTTCCATTGATGTTAAAGGTTCTTTAGATTTTTAAAATGTTCTTCAATCTAAGAGAAAATGGTTCTTTAAGAACTGTTCACTGAGAGGTTTGAGTAACCAAAAATGGCATTTTTAGCACCTTTTAGGTTTTGTTGTAATGGTGTGACTTGAGCAGAATCACATCTGAAGACTCAAAAAATATCTCCAGACATAAACAAAGGAGAAAAAGGAGGAGTTAGACATGGAGACGGGATTCCAGAAAAGCCGCCTGAAGTCTTTGAGGCGGGGACCATTAGAAACTTTATGAAGTCCAGTAATGACTCTAAACCTGTGCAGTTGATTAAAGTGTTTCCACACAATGACATAAACACACTGAACACAGAACCAACCATCAGGTGTGTTTACTGCACAGATGTATGGATGCTCTGTCTGTTGGATGACTGGAAAACTCACTTCCTGTCTGACCAGCCCAGATTTTCCCAGAGGTTTGGCGGCGGGCATCTGTTTGGCACATGTCGTGTGTGTGTGCGTGTCTGTTTTTCTCATTTTAGAAAGAGACTGTTTAATTTCACATTTTTTTCCTTCTCTTTCTTTGTTTTTTGAAGTCTGACTTGACTTAAAGTCTTAAAGGGATAGTTCACCAAAAATTTATATTCTGTCAAGTACCATAAAACTGTCAAGACTTGTTTGCTGTCAGGTTCAAATTCAAATCTGTTATCAGGGATGACAAATGAGATACGAGAGCTAAGTTCGACGTTTTTTTTTTTAAGCAAATAACATACATTTTTGGTGTTAAATACACAACACCGTTCAAAGATTTGCCATCTGTTTAATGTTTTTGAAATAAGAATTTTATGCTCACCAAGACTGCATTTATTTGATCAACAATACAGTAAAAACACTAATATTGTGAAATATTATTACAATTTTAAAATATCTGTTTTCTATTTTAATACATTATAAAATGTAATTTATCCCTGTGGTCAAAGCTGAATTTTCAGCATCATTACTCCAGTCTTGCGGATCCTTCAGAAATCATTCTAATTTGATGATCTGCTGCTCAAGAAATATTATTATTATCAATGTTAAAAACTGTTGAGCTGCTTAATATATTTATTGAAATCGTGATACACTTTTTCAGGATTCTTTGATGAATAGAAAGTTCAAATACTATTTATTTGAAATAGAAATCTTTTTGACCCCAAACTTTCTTCAGAAAAATATACTGTACAAATCATATATTGATGATGCTTTACTAGCATTTTTGGAGCTTGACAGCTCTAGTCACCATTCACTTTCATGTATGGAATAGAGTAAACTTGTCGTTTTATGTTCCTCACAATAATATTTTTTTTTTTTTTACTTTTTAAAACGGTGTCAGAATGTTAATTTTCAGTGAGCTGTTGCTTTAAGAATGTTGCTCATATATTTTTCTCTGTTTGTACTGGTGATTCTCTCTCTGTGTTTGTTCTCTCCACCTCTCTGCTAGATGAATTAGAGTAATAAAATGTCTCTTAGGGAACAGCTGTTCTCCTCATTACTCTCTCCATCTCTCTCGCTCTCTTTCTACTCCCTCCCAGTAGATCCAAGACTCTTATCAGCACAGACATACACATAGAGACTGAGTTACAGAGTTTCCCAAAGATTTGCCAAGTTCCCCATGAGATCCAACCGTTTTCCATTCTGCTATTATCCGTGTCAAACACTTTATCTATGTTACCTGACAGCATCTGTCCGCTCAGAGACGTGATGTAATGCTCTGTCACACACCATCCTTGGTCTTTTGCTCCCAGAAAACCCCCCCAAAACACATTTGATTTCCAAGAATAACACCGTCTCTCTCTTTAGCGTCCGTATTTCCTGAGGACTTCTCCATCTTGGCGACGGTGAAGCCAAAGAAAGGCAGTCAGTCCTTCCTGCTGTCGGTGTATAATGAACAGGGCATCCAGCAGCTCGGTCTGGAAGTGGGACGCTCTCCCGTCTTCCTGTACGAGGATCACCTGGGCAAACCCGGCCCAGAGGACTACCCGCTCTTCAGAGGGGTCAACTTGGCAGACGGAAAGTAAGATACTCGCATAAGCTGTACATTAAACTTGAACTATGGCCAACACTTTATTTTGATGGTCCCTGTTGAACATTCTGTTGACTATAAGTAGCTTTGCAACTACATGTCAACTTCTTCAACTCTACCAGTCTACTAATACATTACTAACACTCTAATGAGAGTTAGTAGATATGTAGGTGCAATGTTACTTATAGTCAACAGAATGTGTTAAAGGGACCATCAAGATAAAGTGTAACCGAAATATGTTCTGTGACTGTTGCATTAACAGTTTTTCTTGAAGTTGGAAACTTCAGGGCCAGTTATGTAATGGTTATGATTTAGTGTGTTTGGTTTTTATTATTAGCTTTGATGTGTGACATATGTAATCTGTCACACTGGTGTGAGCCATCACCTGCACAGGTGAGCAGACACAGGTGTAACATCCTATATAACCACATAAACACTGAAAAACCACACATATACAGTACATGTATTTATTATGGTAAACCTTGGGTGGATTTTTAGACAGACAGACAGGTGGATAGATGGATGGATGGATGGATGGATAGAGAGATGGATGGATGAACAGGTGAATAGACAGACAGACAGACAGACAGAGATCACTCTATAACCCTCATTTGTGTGTGTGTGTCACTCAGGTGGCACCGTGTGGCGATCAGCGTTCACAAACAGAGCATCACTCTGATTTTGGACTGTAAGAAAAAGGTGACACGGACGCTATCCAGAAGCCCTCATCCCATCATCGACACCAAAGGCATCGTGGTCTTCGGAACGCGTATCCTGGACGAGGAGGTGTTTGAGGTAAGGAGGAACTCTAGAAGCTTTTTCTTCATCCTTTGAAACTGCCAGGTATATCTCAATTAAGTAGCAGCTTTGTGTCTGATGTTTTTTGCATTACAAAAAAAAATGCAAAGAAATTCTTGGAAAAAAATAGATATTGAGTAAAGGCTATAATTTGAATGTGAATAATATTTCATATAATTTGGTCTTTAATACTTTGGCAAGAAATGTTTGAGTTGATATTGCGATGAACTCTTGTTTCTGATTGCAGATTTTGGCATCTTGATGCGCAGTTTGAATTCTTTCTCTCTAAAGAAAAGAGTATGAGACTCCAGTGAGCTGTGTTTCTTTGGTCTTGTTGGTCAGTGTGTTCATGGTCTTTAGCAGGGGTCTGTGGATGTGTGTCTGTGGTCTTCACTGAGTGTTTAAGTATTTCAGCATCTCTCTGTGATTGTCAAGTGGAGACGTGAGAGAGGAACGTGCTTGTGTTTGTTTTGTACCTAGTTGTGGTTATGTAGTGCTAATGTAAGATTGAAGGGTTACCCTGTGCACAAGGGTTTATAGACTGTCCTGTGTGCATGTGTGTGTGATGGTCAGGTCAACCATAAACGTTTAAAATAAGTATACATTACATTTGAAGTGTGGCTTTGCTTGTATTTTTGGTCAGACTGTATTGCTCACTGATGATGACATTGCATACGCATACGCATACTTTGTGTAGTATGTCCTCTAAAGGGACATGGTGATGGTAAAAAAATGAAACGAAACGAAAAATAATTTCAATTACTAAATTAAACTTTTGTGTTTGAAATAATATGAGATGGGAAAAAATATATATATTTCAGTGCTTATAACACAATTTATAATTTCAGTGCAAGTGAACACAAAGTTTCTCGGGGGAAGGCAATAGTGTTGCGCGAGAGCACAAAAGTTTTGAGGGAAAACGCACGTTTTAGGAACAAACGTAAAATGTATGGGGGAACGCAAACGTTTCATGAGAGAACACAAATGTTTTGTGAAAGAAGAACGTAAAGTTTCTGGGGGAATGCAAAAGTTTTGTAAGAGAATGCAAATGTTTTGTGGGAGATCGCAAATATTTTGTGAATTTTACCTATCTCATATTATTTTCCATCACCATGTAAGGCCTTTGCACAGTATGCACATTTTTTGTTTGCATAGATTGAATTACCCAGAAAACGTACTACATTTGCCAAAATGTGACGTATACAACCAGAGTAAACTAGGTGGAATATCATTTCCCACAATACAATGTGCTTGACTTGAATTTTTCATTTTCAAGATGAATTAACTGTAAGCCCAAAACTGCACAAAAATGAAAAATAACAGTAAATAGTTTATATATTTCTGGGATTCTGGGATATATCACTTGCACTCGCTGAATTATACTCTGTAGTGAAAAGTTGCATATGTATGTAGTGAAAATCATTGCATGTACTCTTTTCATACTTTTTACATAGTATTTATTTCATATTATACTCCTATGATTACTACTTTGAACACCTTTGCAGCGATATAGCAACATTCTGGCACTGTAACAGAGAGTTTTGCATAGGAAAGCACAGCTCACATTTTCTAGAAAATGTAAAAATATAATTTATAATTTTTTTCTATCTCAGTGTGTCTTGATGGCAAAAACTGAAGGATTGTGGGATTGGAACAGTCCATGAGTGGATGTGAGTCATTCAGAAGGACTGTAGGTAATGTTAGTGCTCATCCCGAGGGCTTTGACCGCAGACACACTGGGTCCGTGGAATGCTGATGTGTCTTTAAGGTTTGGTCTACCTTTCTGTTTGAAGTTGAAGTGTTTGGAGAAAATGGAAAGAGCCGTGTATGTTTTTTCCACAGAGCGAGACACCGAGACACCACAGAACCTTAACCAAACCCCTGCCGTATACACACACCTACACAACTAAAACATATTTCATTTCAGAGTCTGCACATGTAATTCAATTCCCTTAAATGCAGACAAATTTCACTACGGACCTCTAAGATAAACAGAGAGAGAGAAGAGACAAAAGACAGAGAGGAATAATGGTGAATCTGAAAATCATATAGACATGGAACAAAAAGCGTACACTAGATGGTGTGTTGTTTTCACGAAGCAGATCTATTTAGGTTTAAGTGCTTACATTTCTCTGGTTGTTTCTTTAAAAAAAAATCATTTAGGAGACATCACACATTATCTCTGTTCCAAAACCTCGTGAGCTGCCTATTTAGACAGCATTTGCATATTTTTTTAGAACTGAACTGTAGGTAGGCCTGTCGCGATAACTATTATTTATGTTTCGCGATATATCGTCCCAGAAATAATTGCGATAAACGATATTATTGTCATTTTAAGATTATTTTATGCCACTGAATATATAATCCTAATATAACAGCATAATAATGCAAGTAGACCTACACACTTTCAAATGACAACCTTTTAATTCTTTAGATCATGGAAATTAAAGGTAAAAAATATATTATCCTAAATAAAAAATAAACAAATTGAATAAATAGTAAATTAACATTTTCCCTTGTGAAACGGCTTTAACACTCGACATTCTGCGTTGACATTTATATGTGCACCGGAATGGGATTGCGGCTTTGAAATCTTCCAAACTGTCAGTTGTCAGGAAAACACTAGAACGCCTCAAATGGCGCCTTTTTTTCCACGTGTCGATAACCGCTCTGTGTATGAAGGAACTGCCCGAGAACCACTTTCGCCTCTGTCACGGAAAACAAGATGACAGCACAATCCAGTAAAATGTTGGTGACATTCATTATCATGTACATATATCGCACAATATATCGATATATTGATTATTGCGACAGGCCTAACTGTAGGTTGCAAAAGGATGCTCTAAGAGGTCTAATTTTGGCTGAAATCGACATCTTGTGTACTTTACAGAATAGACAATCCCAGAATGCACTGGATTTCATCCAAGATGACAGTTTAATGACATTTTGACTATAAATATACTTCATTTGTATGCAGTAATGGACAGTTTTGATAAAAAATAGCTCTGTTTAATTAAAATGCACCCAATGTTTGTGTGTTCTTTGTGTTTTGCTTATTATTTTATGCTATCCTCTTGCTAACATCAGTTGTGAGTTGTGAGTCGAGTATCTTATGTGCTTCACATGAGCATGTTTCTGCCAATGTAGTGCGTTCCAAATCAGTCACTCGTACATTCGTTTCTATCTCATTTAGAATATCGCTTTATAAAGTACGCGCCTATGTAGACAGCAGACAGCAAAGCAGATGTTTATCTTCAATCTCCTGCAGCATCATACTGTTATCAGTTTTAGGCTTGTATCAGATGGAAAAGTTTGCTTCATAACAGTGCATAAATATCTCGCACACACAGAGAGACAAAGGTGATGTTTTTGTGGAAAGTTCTGGTCAGAATGAGGAGTTTGAGGCTCATGTCTCATGACATCATTGAGGGGGTTTCCATAGCACATGTACAGGTCAGCAGAAGTGTATGTGTATGTGTGTGTATGTGTATGTGTATGTGTATGTGTATGTGTATGTGTGTGCGGTTCAGGTAATGAACCAGGTAAATCCTTGAAAACAGATAATTCATACTAAATGGTGTTTCTTGAAAATGTAAAACTGCAGAAAGTTTTTTTGTGATGGGTAGGTTTAGGGTTAGGGACAGAATATACAGTGTATACAGTATGAAAATCATTATGTCTATTGCATTTATGCATTTCTGAGTGGAGCAAAATATTGTGTAGAAAATAAAGTAGGTGGGACTTGATATTATGCGTCAAGATTTGATTGGCTGAAACATGTTAGGCTGTGATATGATTGGTTATTTTTCCTATATACAGTACATTTGTACTCAGTAAGTTTTTTGTTGTTGTTAAAGGAATTGAATGATTTTATTCAGAAAGTGCATTAAATTTATCAAAAGTGAAAGATTTAAATTGTTACAAAAGATTTCTACTTCAAATAAATGCATAAAAAAAATGTTTTATCAAACTTTCTACAAAAAAAGCAGCACAACTGTTTTTAACATTGAGAATAATAATCAGAAATGTTTCTTGAGCAGCAAATCCTCATATCAGAATGATTTCTGAAGGGTCATGTGACACTGAAGACTGGAGGAATGATGCTGAAAATACAGCTCTGATCACAGGAATACATTACATTTTAACATATATTCACATAGAAAACAGTTATTTTAAGATGTAATAATGTTTCTCAATATTGGCATTTTTAATGTATTTTTGATCAAATAATTGCAGCCTTGGTGAGCAGAAGAGACTTGTTTTAAAAACGAAAAATCTTACTGATGTCAAGCTTTTGAATGCTAGTGTATGTGACTTTTACATCAGACATAAAAAGCTGTTTTATAGGTAGAAAAATTATAGGGTTATGTTTAAATATTTTGCAATTCCATTTGATTCTGTTTAAATCACACATAGCACATTTAAATATATAATCTGTATGTGTAAATACAGATGCTGGTCATATAATTAGAATATCATCAAAAGTTGATTTATTTCACAAATTCCATTCAAAAAGTGAAACTTGTATATTATATTCATTCATCACACACAGACTGATATATTTCAAATGTTTATTTCTTTTCATTTTGATGATTATAACTGATAACTAAGGAAAATCCCAAATTCAATATCTCAGAAAATTAGAATATTGTGAACAGGTTGAATATTGAAGACACCTGGAGCCACACTCTAATCAGCTGATGAACTCAAAACACCTGCAAAGGCCTTTAAATGGTCTCTCAGTCTAGTTCTGTAGGCTACACAATCATGGGGAAGACTGCTGACCTGACAGCTGTCCAAAAGACGACCATCGACACCTTGCACAAGGAGGGCAAAACACAGAAGGTCATTGCAAAAGAGGCTGGCTGTTCACAGAGCTCTGTGTCCAAGCACATTAATAGAGAGGCCAAGGGAAGGAAAAGATGTGGTAGAAAAAAGTGTACAAGCAATAGGGATAACCATACCCTGGAGAGGATTGTGAAACAAAACCCATTCAAAAATGTGGGGGAGATTCACAAAGAGTGGACTGCAGCTGGAGTCAGTGCTTCATGAACCACTACACACAGACGTATGCAAGACATGGGTTACAGCTGTCGCATTCCTTGAGTCAAGCCACTCTTGAACAACAGACAGCGTCAGAAGCATCTCACCTGGGCTAAAGACAAAATGGACTGGACTGTTGCTGAGTGCTCCAAAGTTATGTTCTCTGATGAAAGTAAATTTTGCATTTCCTTTGGAAATCAGGGTGCCAGAGTCTGGAGGAAGAGAGGAGAGGCACACAATCCACATTGCTTGAGGTCCAGTGTAAAGTTTCCACAGTCAGTGATGGTTTGGGGTGCCATGTCATCTGCTGGTGTTGGTCCACTGTGTTTTCTGAGGTCCAAGGTCAACGCAGCCGTATACCAGGAAGTTTTAGAGCACTTCATGCTTCCTGCTGCTGACCAACTTTATGGAGATGCAGATTTCATTTTCCAACAGTACTTGGCACCTGCACACAGTGCCAAAGCAACCAGTACCTGGTTTAAGGACCATGGTATCCCTGTTCTTAATTGGCCAGCAAACTCGCCTGACCTTAACCCCATAGAAAATCTATGGGCTATTGTGAAGAGGAAGATGCGATATGCCAGATTCAACAATGCAGAAGAGCTGAAGGCCACTATCAGAGCAACCTGGGCTCTCATAACACCTGAGCAGTGCCACAGACTGTATCGATTTGTATTGGTCTTAAGTAAACATTTGAAATATATCAGTCTGTGTGTGATGAATGAATATAATATACAAGTTTCACTTTTTGTATGGAATTAGTGAAATAAATCAACTTTTTGATGATATTCTAATTAAATGACAGCACCTGTAGAATGCATAAACTTTCCATGCACGAATGAGCAAGAACATTTAAGGCCCTCTTTAAACCTGGTATTAAGAAGCGTTTTGGTCGATCGGATCACAAGTGGATGAGGGAGACACATTCCCGTTTACACCTGGTGTTTTAATCCGTCTCTTTTGTCCACTTCAACCACTTCTGTCCCAATTTCTTCAAGGGGAGGCTTTCATTTCTGCTCTGATATCCGTAAAACCACGCTGAACGCTGTGAATGCATGTTAGAAATCAGGAAATGGTGAGAGAACATTGTGCTTGGTACGTTTTTTTGTCTTCAAACCAAACTTGGGTCTGCAGCCGACTAGGTTTCTAAAGAAGTGCGCTTCCCATAATGTTTACACATTAGAGTAGGCGGAGAGAAGACGGTATTTTGTGGCTGTTCAAATGCGTTTTTGACTACCTCTGGAAGTGGTTGAAATGTGGACAAGCTCAAAATGTTTTAGACCCCATTTACACCTGTATTTACACCTGTCCACTTGTGATCCGATCGACCAAAACTCATCTTAATACCAGGTATTAAGGTGATGCACATAGCAACTTTTTGAGCAATGTTACCATCAACAGGCGAGACACAGGGCCCACAACCGATATAAAGTATCCAGATAGAAATTTGTTGCCCATTTTCAATGGGAAAGTACCCAAGCAACATGCTCAAAAGTTGCCCCGTGTATCATCACCTTAAGAAACATAAACTTTATAATGGTTCCTAGTAAAAAAAAAAAAAAAAATCAGTGTTCCATTTGAGGAAGCTGATCCTAAAAACATTTTGCTGCCGGGCTGGAGATGCCATTATAATTAAATGGAAAATTGAAAGTGGAGGTGAGTGATGGGGAATGGGAGAAATGAAGTAGCGAAACTTGATGGAGGGTTGGTGGACAAAAGGAACGTAGGGAATATGCAGTGGGAGACATGCCTGTTGCTTTTGGCAAAGATCTTAAAGGTCTCCAGACGCTACCACTGTGTGTGTGTTCACGTCATTGGATGGTTTGGTTTGTGTGTTTTTTTTTTTTACTCTTGAGAATGGCCAGACACTGCCTGGATGTGTGTGTGTGTGTGTGTGTGGACACCGTCACACGTGTGCATGTGGTGATTGTGGTCTTGAGTTCGGCCAGATATTTAGTCGTTCTTGTGGCGAGTTTCATGCTGCTTCGTTAAAATCTTTTTGCAATCTCTCCCACTGTGAGAGGCCATGTTCTAATGCGGATCACATGCGGTCTGTTTCCCGTGTCTTGGGCTGATGAGGTCATAAGCAGCTGCGATGATGTCATTTTTAAACAAACCTAATAAGTACAAGACCTCAAAAGCCTTAAAACTCCAGTTAAACTGGACAGAGTGTATATGTGTGGGTGAATCTAACAGCCTGTCAAGATGGTGTCTGGGTCACATTTAACTAAAATTTAGGTTTTAAAGGACCATTAAGATGTTTTAGATTGTGTCATAATTTTAATGATAATTAAACACATTTCCCCACAAATTGCTTTGAAACAATCAGTATTGTATAAAGCGCTGTATAAATAAAGGTGAATGGTGAGAATCACCATTGAGAATGAGAATTGCACAAATACTCAAAAGATTGGCATTAAAATAATGTTACTGCTATGTGATATTAATAATGTTATAAATTATAATGTGTATATTTATTATAAGTATCATGTATATCATATATTATCAAATGTATTATTAATGTATATTATAATATTAATATATTACATTAAATATATATATATATGGACCATTTAGAACCATTTGGGCTGAATTCATGAGATTCACCCAATGTGTGTGTGGTATGTGCGTGTGTGTGAGCATGTTACATGTGTGTTGAAATGAAATATTGCAGGACAGAACAAGGAATCGAGATGTTTTCAAGCACTGAAGGGAACGTGTTGTACTCTGGGCTCCCTACCAGAAAAGTTTGGGATTGTTCCTCCATTTTTGCTTATTTGCAGCAGTGCCGTCTATCGCCCCCTTCTGTTGACTGCACTGCCCTGTGACACAAATTTTTGAAAAAGTTGTGCTGTTTTGAAGCATTTAAACGTGTGTGTCTGTGTGTGTGTGTGTGTGTGTGTGTGTGTGTGTGTGTGTGTGTGTGCAGTTTTGGCTGCGTACGTCGCCACAGGCAGCTGCTGAAACAGTTAGCTTGGACTCCAGAGAGAGATGTGGGGAGCTTTGGCGAAAAAGGCGCTCGTATTTCAAAGTTGCTGACAATGCAATGTCTATTATTCTCTCTCTCTGTCCCACATTAATGTGATAAACTTCTCTCAGACACACAGAAATCCCAGAATAGATCAGTTGTCTCTGTACACCTCTGTGTCTCTCTCGCTCTTCTTCTGTTTCTGCTCTTCTCTTTTCACGCTATGCAAACAGCAATATTGAATGTTAAAATCTGGAGTGATGCAAAAAAGTCCAAGGGTTCATTTTACAGACCCAGATGACTGAGAAATTATTTCAGTTTGTGCTATTGTTAGCTTGTGAGCAGCGGAAGATGACTGTGATTAATCATAGATTCAAGGGAAATCGGGATTTATGATGGACTATATAGTGTTTAGAAAAGCCAAACATTTTATTTTAAGCTTAGGACTCATCTGATTTTATTTTGGATGGTGCAAGATAAGTGGTTCAATGATAGTTGAAAAGTTGGTCTGTCACCATTGTGTCCATGTAATTTGCTTTGTATAAGAGTGCCTGCTAAAAATACAGCTCACTAATCTACGGTGATTATATTTAGTTTACATTAAGACAGTAGATTTGTCTTTGTTTGTTTTGGGCCAGTTGAAAATGTTTGAAGTGTGTGTGGATTTAGGAAACTCTGGATTTTGGATCTGAATCTGGTGTCAAGTCCAAACACATGTTTACACTGGCAAACAATCCAGAGTAACAGCCAACGAGAAATGACTACAGTCATTGTTCCTACAGCATAAGCCTTCGGAAAATGTCACGAGTGACAAATAGAACAAAAACAGGGAATGAAACCAGGAAAGACACTGATGCTACTTACACTGTTTGAAGAAAATGCTAATGCAAATATACTGTTCAGAAGTTCGGGGTGGTCAAATTGTTTGAAAGAAATCTCTTGTGCTCATTAAGACTGCATTTATTTGATCAAAAATACTGTAAAAACAGTAATATTGTGAAATATTATTATAATTTAAGATAACTATTTTCTAATTGAATATATTTTAAAATGTATTTTTTTTCCTGTGATGGAAAAGCTGAATTTACTCCAGTCTTCAGTGTCACATAATATATAAACTGCATGCTAATAATATAATTATATAAATTAATAAAATAAATGAGCGATTTAATTAGTGATTTTACCTCCGTACACTAAAAAATTATGTGTTGGCTCAACAAAAAAATAAATAAACGCAACAGTTTGCATACATTTTTTTTTTTTTTTTTTTTTGAGTTATGGCAACTTTGAGTGAATTTACGTTCAATCAACAAGCTACATTGAGTTAGAGGAACTTAATAAAACAAAAATTAAGTTACTCTAACTACCAGAATTGTAGCCCTGGAACCAATTAATCATATCTATTTCAGTTCAGCTATCATAGCACATGCTAACAACTTATTTAACATGTATATTTAACGAACAAGTAAGATGTTACTTGTCACTGGCATTAGAGTCAGTGTTTATCTTCATTCTAAAAAGAAATCTGTAAAAATAGGGCACAATGTACTGTATTAATTTAACGGAATTATCCATATTTATTTTTACAGGTGTTTTACCTGTATTTAGAATTTTGAACTTCATTGCGTTCTATGTTAGGGTTAACGAAACTGTCCATAAAATTACTGGACAGTGTTCAGGTAATGAGCTGCAGTGTTCATGTATCTACTCTTCAGCACAATGGTAACCACAACAACTTAAACATTACAGAAACTCTTTTAAATGTCAAACATAACAGCATTAAACACTAACAGGTCTTTCCCTTAAACATAAATGAATGCTTAATTTCAACATTTAATCTCCTTATCCAGTCCTATGCAAAGCATGCTGGGAACTAGAAATCCACTGCTTAATTTCCAAAGTTATCAAGACAATTTCATTAAGGTACTGCAACCTAATTAAAAAAATGATGCAATGATCAACATTATTATGTCAACAGAACTCTACAAAATAATGTTTGAAACTTAAATTAAAACAATAAATTAGATCTTTTTTTAACCTGCAACCATGCATTTATTTAAATTGTGGCAACAGGTTCCATGAATTACTTTTTAAGCTATATGACTACTAGGGGTGCAACGGATCATAGTTGATCCGTGATCTGAATAGACTAGGCCTCACGGCTCGGCACACATCATTTGCAGATTAATTGCAAAGTTAAACCATCACAGAGTGAAAGTATATCATTTGCACATGTTTTGTCTGGCCAATTTAAACATTCAGGTGATTTTAAACCATTCAAGTGCAAGAAGAGGCGAAAGAGAACGTGTACTGTTACCTGTATGCATAGAAGGTGCATTTCAGATAGCGCGAACACTGAATTGATTCCTCTTTCGAGTCTCCTTGCACTTGAATGGACACACAAAATTGTCAAAATACCCATCTCGGCAAATATTCTTGTAAACACAGTCGGTTATGTCTTAAGTGAACGTAAACGGGTGAGAAAGAAATCAGATGTGCATCAGTATTCAAGTACACTTGACTGCAGCCTGCAGAACTGGGTGGGGCTTATAGATTTGAATGACATATTCTCCGTTCTACAAAGACATTTTCTATCATGTATGCAGGTCCTTCTCTCGTCTTAAAGTGACAGCAGCCTATAAATACCTGCTGCTGTCTGTCATTGTTAATCAAACAACAACAGACAGCTTTAACAAAGATTAATCTGTTTAATTTATACAGTGAACACTATAGTGTTATTTTACACTTGTTATATATCTGTACCAGAATACTGCTGTTAGACCTTATTTGTTAAATTGTATTTATCTAGTCTTGTAATTAGTGTGTGTTCTGGCTGTTTACTTGTCTTTAATAATGTTTGCCTTTTATTAATTAGGCTAGTAGTTTTTGCTGTGGTATCAAAGAATTTAGTATGCTTTTATTTTTTGCTGATCCAAAAATGATCCGATCCGTGACTCAAAAATGTGAGTTTTTTGATCCGTTACACCACTAGTGACTACCAAGTAAACATAGTTGCTGTAACTAATGTATACTAATGTGCTTAAAGTAAAACTTGTCATGGTACCCTGCACCAGAGTTTCTTTGAGAACTCTTTTTTTAATTTATTTTTTTTACCCATAATTCTCTCTGTTATGTAATGTGTTATCTAGAACTCTGTGTTCAGCTGTTTGGTTGACACTAGAAGCGTTTTGTCTTCCAGTTTTCTCTGTGGATCGTGTTCCACTGCTCTTGTGTTTAGTGTGCCGATTCTGTCTGGTCACATGCAGCCAAATCTCCACGCAGCCCAGAGAGCCTTCTGCACAGCTGTCTCTTTCTCTCTCTCTCTCTCTCTCTCTCTCTCTCTCTCTCTCTCTCTCTCTCTCTCTCTCTCTCTCTCTCTCTCTCTCTCTCTCTCCCATGATGAATTAAATCTTCTTTATTTGGTAATGTGTGTGTGCGCTAGTCTCTTCATGTTTGACTCTAACCTCATGTCAGTTCCAGACATTAAGGGTTCACACTCACTTTGCCCACATTTTCTCCGCCTGCTTGTACAAGTTTCCTTGGATTGCTGTGGGAAAAATGTGTATTTGTGCATGTATAACAAGGAAAGGTCTTCGATTAGACTGATATATGAATTTGACTGCTATAATAAATCAGTGTGGTAATTCCTGCACATTTACAAACAAAACTAAACAATACTATTTTTTTGTAATGATGATGCAACATTGCAACAAAAGAAGTTTTGCTCTATTTATTTAGTTAAACTTTCCAAACAAACAGTAACTAAAATGGGTCAAACGAGATTATAACTAATTAAAACAATTACAAGCACAAACCAACACAGCAGTGCGTCATGGGAAATCAAATCAGCTGAAGCCACAATATTTTAATGTTTTTATTATTTCATTAAAATAACATTTATCATAATTAAGCCATTTGTTAACACTTATCTCTAACTACTGTACATGTTGTCATAAAAACATCCAGACTGATTCAAATCATTAACTTGTTGTGAGTCTTTATGACTGATTCAGAAGAGTCATTTGTTTGTGAGTCAAGTAATTTTTATATATAGCGCTGTATACAATACAGATTGTTTCAAAGCAGCTTAGCGTTAATAAATAGGAAAATAACAGTGCTACTGCTGTAAAATCCATCAATTATTAAACAAATTCAGAAGCTCTACAGAAAAATGAATTAGAATGAGATTGTACCGGTCACGATTGTGTGTGTGTGTGTGTGTGTGTGTGTGTGTGTGTGTGTGTGTGTGTGTGTGTGTGTGTGTGCGTGCATGTGGGAACAAGAGAGAAATGCTCTCAAATGATAGCAATTTAGAGTAAGTGGTTTATTGTTTTGCAGAGCAAATATTGTAAATCTGTCAAACACAAAATTACTTTTTCAAATGGTAAGGGAACATTTCTGTCTCATAGTGTGTGTGTGTACAGGTTTATATTACATTGTGGGGACGAAATGTCCCCACAAGGATAGTAAAACCTGAGATATGTGTGTGTGTGTGTGTGTGTGTGTGTGTGTGTGTGTGTGTGTGTGTGTGTGTGTGTGTGTGTGTGTGTGTGTGTGTACAGGTTTATATTACATTGTGGGGATGAAATGTCCCCACAAGGATAGTAAAACCTGAGGTGTGTGTGTGTGTATAGGTGCTGGTCATTGTGCCTTAATTTGATTGGACAGATTTGGCGTCTGCTCATGTTCTGACTCAACTCTCTCCTCCCAGTCTGTGACCCACTTTTACTGTGTGTGTGTGTGTGTGTTTCCTGTCCTATTGAAACAGGTGTTTCATCCCTTTTCCATGCTCTATTCATTATTTTTTCCAAAAACCATGGTTATTGAATGAAAGAGTACAGCTGTTTTGCAGACAGCTCAGCTATCTCCCCTGTTTCTGTGTGTTTTGAGTTTTGGATGAATTTGATGTGATGTTTTTACTTCCTGGTATACTTCCTTCCTCATTTGTCCAGATGTGTGATTGCTGTTTGACATGCATTAGTATACATTTTATTTGTAGGTTTGGCTACCAAGAACAGTTCTTATTCAGTTTCTTCCGTTAACAGTTCATCTGCATTCGTCCAAATAAATATATATATATATATATATATATATATATATATATACACTAATTCAGTAACAGCTATATATAAAAGTTTGTGTTTACATAATATATATGTGTGTGTATTGTGTATAATTATTATGCATGTATAAATACACACTCTTTCATGTATAGGCCTGTAATTAACATATAATTATTGGGTTAATAATAAAAGAAAAAAAAAAACAAACATAAAAAGCAGTTATATTTCATATAGCATACAGGGCGAATTTATTTTAATATGTTTAATGATACATGGAATAATAATTAATAATACACACACACACACACACACACACACATATATATATATATATATATATGCATATAATATGTATATAATATATACATATAATATTATTCAATGTATCATTAAAATTCGCCCTGTATGCTATATGAAATATAACTGCTTTTATGGTGCATTAAATGGACTGCACTTCAATCCATAACATCCTTATTTTCATTTGCATCAAATTAGATTTGGCATTCGCTGTGGTCTATAGGGAGTAAAATGTTGGCTGGTCCACTGCCTCATGTTTCCTTTTACATGCCCTAGATCAAGTATAAAGATATGTCAATCCTCTATATTTGTTTTGTGTTCTTTTTAGAAGTTGTAATGGCTGATTTCTCTGTTTCTAGGGTGACATCCAGCAACTGATGATTGTATCGGACCATCGTGCTGCGTTGGACTACTGTGAGCACTTCAGCCCCGACTGTGAGGTTCCTGCCCCTGAACAGCCCCAGAACCAAGACCCAAACACTGATGAATATGTAAGTTCATATACTTCCTCCAAGATTCCCTTTAGAGATGGAAGAGCGATAAGGTTGTGTGCCACCAAAGCTTTTTTAGCCAGCTGAAAATGCCAGAAAACGCCAGAAAATTAGACAGAAAATTTACAGAAAAAGACAGATATAATATAAATTTCATAATTTCACAATATAAACATAATTTCACTCACCTAGCCTATCACTTGAAGCAAAAATCCACCCTTCTGTCCTTTAAATGTCTGTGTTAAAAGAGCACGTTCGGCCGTTTAGTGAAGTTGATTGCTGTATATATCTTAGCTTAGCCTATATGCATCGAGTTTTCCTTCATTTAAAATTTTCAGCTGTTGTTCAAATGGTAGTTTGATGAATTTGTTTGTGATCAAATATTCAATATCTCTACTCTCCGTACGTAGTCAGCGGTAGCAGTTCAAACTAATATCACGTAATTCAGGTGTCTTTGATGATTAGTTGATATACCAAGGGAGTCTAGCCTCCTCTACCATGTTACTTTTCTCAACACTCCTAATCGCTAAACGTAAAATGCTTGATCGTGATTGGCTAATTTTTTTTTACCAATGGAGGCACAAGTCTCCAGCTATGGATTTGCCTCCTCCTCCCCTTCTTTATCTCCTCAGACTCACGTTTCGTAGATTCGGCACATTCACGGAAGAGCGCGGTGGTTACACTTACTGTGGTGACATTACAAACAATAAATATATACAGTCAAACCAAAATTTATTCAGACACCTTCAACATTTTCTGTTTCACTTTCACATTATCAGTTTATTCGCTATAGTTTTGAAAATGGAAACAGGACCAAAACTCAGAGTTAAACTGTGTCAGAACAAATTCATCTTGATAATGTCAGATAACTTTGATAGAAAGGTTTGTAATGGATTACAATCAACCAATCAGCTGTTTAATTTAAGTACACAATTAGATAATACCAATTTAGGTCAACCAATGACCAAGCAATGCTTCGTTTTGTTCAGTCTGTGGTGTAAAAGGTCGCATTAGCAATTAAAGAAAAAACACTCAAGCAAAACATGGTCAGGTCAACATTTCTGATTAATTTTGGTCCCAAATGTTTATCAATTTTACTGGTAGTCCACCGTATGAAGAATTAATATGTCAGAGTTTACTTTATTTTGCTATCCTCATAAATTAACTATAGTGTCCTGCACCCACTAGTAAAAAATTATATCTGGTGTCTGAGTCACTTTTAGTTCGACTGTATTCTGAGACGTGAAATGAATATTAACATTAAATCATCCTTTTCCCATTTTCACCTCAAAAGTTTGGGTAGGCCATGCCTCCCTTGCCTCCCGTGATGAGCCGCCACTGACTGCAGGAGCTTGAGAGTGCTTCGGCGACACAGCAGTTTTTTCAGTTGAGACTTTTGCTTGGAATATCTGTGGAAGTGTTACTAGTAGGGGTGTAACGGTACCCTAATTTTTTGATTCGATACATATCACAATACTGAACTCACAAAACGATATTATTGCAATACTACAAGATGGTAAAAGGTTAACAAAAATGTACAGTTGATTAAAATGCTAAATGTTGTATTCCATTGGGGGTGGAAATGAACAGGCTTGGACTTGGTGCTGATAATCCAATGCACAGGATAATGGTGACTCCAGAATAAAAATATGATTCTGAAGCTGAAAATATAGAATTATTTTAGATGAATATGCTTGCACTCTGTCACTGATATATTTAAGATAATGTATGCCACTTTGTAATGGTAACATGAGACATTTGGCATTATCAGGACTCACAAATATTACTTCACTGCATTATTATATTCAACATTATATATAGTAGTTTAATGTAGTACTGACACTAAAACTCTGAACTCATGTGAATGGTTTTTCACACAGTCATTTTTATTTGGGGATAAATTGTTACACCCCTAGTTACTAGATAATGATTTTCGCAGATCTTTTGTTTCTGAATATAAAAATGTCAATACAATTGAAAGTATTTGCTTATTTGTAATGATTTTTTTGTTCGGTTGTTTGTTCGGATTTTGCGGTGTTGTTGTCGTCAGTTGCCGTTGAACAAGCAGGAGACGGTGGTGTGGTATTTGTCCCGGCCCTCCTCCACTGTGATTGGACAGCTGGGTAAAATGTGACCGTGATAAGCGGTCACATTTTACTCAAAGTTGAACATTTAAAAAAAATTTAAAAGGCCAAGCAGTCAGTGTGAAATAAACAATCAGCACCTCGTCATGCTGCTGCGGTTTTTAAATACTCACACACGGCTTAAGGACGTCCTAGAATCCTTGGCGTTCTGTTCGGCCCAGTCTGAACAAAACCAAAGCAAAACAGAGAGCAGAGATCAGTTTCTTGTAGCTCGTCGAGATCAGCGCAAATGAAGTCATGTTGAGTGTTTGGACAGCCGAAGCACTTTTAAATCTTCACATCAGCCAAGCACTTAGCAATAATCCCTAGCCATGCCAGTTTTCATAATAGATATGTTTTGACCGGAGGTCATAATGGTGAGCCGTTAATTTATTATGAGTGCTCAGGTTTTCTAGAAATCTGGTTTTGGTGTTACAGTTGGCATATCTGACTGCACAAAGCACTCACTGTTTGACTATTTATACATTTATTCCGTTTTATTCAGTCTTTGGAATGAGAAACAAATTAAAATGGAGTAATAATACCTGCCCACGCTTGTGTGTGTACGTTTCAGGCATATTAATTCTTTATGGCTCTTTCCATTTCATCGGAAAAGACCCCAGCTGCAGGCAATGTAGAATTTATTTTTCCAACCAAACGGATGACCTCATCAGTCAGAGAAAGAACGAACGAGAGAGTGATAAAGGGTGGAAATGAGAGCACCGAAGCAGGTCTCGACCTGTAGAGCGTTTGAGCTGTTTGGCTAGCATATGGTATTAACAGTATGTTAAAAATGTAAATAATAGACATTGTTTTGACACAAAATAAAATGCTAATAGTTTTCTGTTAGAAATAACATTTAAAATGCAAAAAAATAATTTGACATCAATTAGGTGTATATTAACATATAAATGGCACGGTTTTTATTTCATGGGGTCAGTTGAGTGTTCATACTCAGTCTCTGTCCATCTGGCTTCACTCACATGCCAATATCCTCTGAGCGCTATGGAGAGAGGAAGAGAAGGCATTAAATGAAAGACTGAGAGATTTAGCATGTGAAACATATGAGAAAATAGTTTAAGCTGAATAACACGGCAATGACCAACCGTTTTCAATTGATTCTCTATGGGAGCTAAGCAGAAAGGCGCGAGAGCAAGTGCAGAAATGCTGAATATAATGCAAACGAGAGGTAAAAATATAATTTCACATTTGTGACAAGTCTCCTTTATATAGCGCGATTGTTTCAAAGCAGCTTCACAGTGTTAAACAGGAAAGTAATGCAGCAGAATTTGATTCGGCTGTACAGCCGCTCTGGTGAAGACAGTGATGTCATCCAGCTCAGTTCACTTATCATATAGTGTTAATGCGGGCAGATCAGTAGTTGAATATTTAGTGTCCCCATTAAGCAAGCCAAAAGCCAAAGGCAACAGGCGACGGTGGCAAGGAACCAAAACTCCATCAGGTGACAGAATGGAGAAACAAACCTTTGGAGAAACCAGACTCAGTCGGGGGGCCAACGAACAAACAGTGTATGATTATGATTCAGTCAGATTAGATCAGAATATTCTGAATATTTTTCCAGTTCCATCTGATTGGAGCTTGGTTGGTTCGATCGGTTATGTGACTAATAAAACTGGAGTTTCTGGTGGATTTGATGCTTGAATCACACAGTTATATATTACTATATTTAATTCATTTGACTGCATTTGGAAAAGTTTTTCCAACCCTAATTCTGCATATATGCATGCTTCCTGAAAACATTGCTAGTGCGATGCTCAGGAACATAAATGAACAAATAAATGAAAAAGAATCGAAAAATTAAACCACAGCTGTCATTAATCTTCATAAAAGGGAGAAGCTTCCTATCGGAAAACTGTTGTGGCCAACATATGGCAAAGTTATCTCTGAGTTATGGCTGTAAAAAGAAATGACATACATGTGACTCCAGCATGTGGTGCATTTTCAGCCATGCATAGACTTTTACATCTTTCAGGGCTTTGATGTCAGTGTGCTGGCATGGAAACGACCCTCTGCTGACCTCGTGTTCACCTTTTTCACGTCTGTGTGTGTCAGGAGCTGTAAATCTGAGTGTGGGGTATTTGTAGGGGGCAATATGAAAGAAAAGCCCCTGCACCTTTGACCAGTCCTTCAAAAGCCACTTCCATCATTTGGATATAAGTGAAATCTCTCTACAGATGAAAACGTGATGAGTTGTCCATTGCTAATGTGTGGGAATTAGGGAGAGAGAGGCAGAACGGTGGATCCGAGCGAGAGGTCGGCGAGCGGCTGGAATTCCTCACGTTCTTCTCTTTCGCTCGCACTAGATAAGAGAGAACATGGATTTCCGCTGGATTCAATAAGAGGGAATCCCTCCTTTCCTTTGTTTTATTTTCATATATATATGTGCGTATACTGTATATGTATATTTATTTATAAAAATTATGTAAATATTCATATAAATATAATAAATAATTAAATATTATTAAATATAATTAAATTAAATCTATTTATATATACTAGTTTTATATTCAGAATATTATGTTTTATAATATATGTACACATATTGTACATGGATATTTACTTATTTTAAAATATAGTGTAAAATTTTCCTAAATATAATAAATAATAAAGTAAAATAGAAAAAAATTATAAAAGAAAATGTATATTGAATCATTTGTCTCACCTAAAGTATTAAAATGTCAAATATTGTGCTTTTAAAATATATGTATATACTAGTTTTAAAGTCAGAATATTCAGTGTTTTTATTTAAATTATGTACACGCACGCACGCACACACACACACACGTATATAAAAACATATACACACATATTTGTATATAAAAATATAATGTACAATATTTATATTAACATAATAAATAATAAATACAAATAAAATGATGAAATCATTCGTTCCACCTCAAGTGTTAAAGTTTCAAATATTGTGCTTTTAACATATATTTATATTCATATATTACTTTTATATTCAGCATATTCACTGTTTTATATTCAAATATGTTTACATGTATTTGCTCTCACTTGAATATTTTGAATATAAAATAAGCACTAATGGTTGTGGTCTTTTTTACCAACATATGCTGCATTCACATCATGTCATAATTCCCATAATTACAGGATGTCAACGCTTGAGAGACTCTACTGAACTCATGTTCATGTCCTCAGGCTCAGAAATAATTAGTTTTTTGCATTGCTAAGTTTGCCAAAATGGATCCATGTGCAGGTTTATATCTTTATGGGTAGTATGTGGTGTGACGGTCTATAGTCCATCTGAAACTAGTTTAAACAGCATTTTGCTAACATAATTATTATGGATGCAGCTTGAATGATCTCATTCCATGAGACTACAGTACATGGAATATATTCAGCCACCCATATGCACTTGCAAAATACAACTAAAAACATATAAATACACACTCTAGAATATTCATATTAGTGAGTCTGTAATTCTATTGTGGTGTTCTGTCATGTTCTAGAACACAATTATCAGTGACTCAGTTATCAGTACTCTACCTTTTTTCTGGAACACTGGTGGTAAATACAATGTCTTAACATTTAATAAAATTTGTTTCTTCAGACCACAGGGGATGATAACTACTATTACGAATATCCCTACTATGAGGACATGGACACGGAAAAGACAACAGAAACGGCAACTGATGAAGCGACTGATACCGAAACTGAAGACCTAACGGTCAGTGTTATTTTAGTATTATTTATGTACTATTTATAGTATTTATTAATATTTTGAATGAGCTTTTATTTTTTTATGTTCACATTTTAATTTTAGTTTAAGTTTTAATTAGTTTATTTTTTGCTGCTTAGCATTAATTTATTTTATTTCAGTTAGTTGTCAAGGCAGCATTTCTAATTTAAGTTTAAGTTTTCATATAATATTTCTATATTTAATTCCTGTTTTATTTTAATTAACAAAAACGAAAATGATTTTTCATAGATTTTTCTAAATTAAAATGTTATATTTATTCTCAAAGTCATCATTAAACTGTGTTTGTTAGCCATTTCTATTCCGTAATGTGGCATATTTGCAAGTAAAAGATATTTAATGAATAAAAAATGTAGAGCGGGACTTTTGCTGAAAATTGCTTTACTGTAGATGGACTCGCACAGTTCCCAGCATTAGTTTGCAGAGAATTTCTACTCAGTGAAACTGAAATATTCCTAACTGGGATCATCTGGATTGAAACTGAATCTAACTGAATCAGGAAATCCCCAGCCTAGCTGTTCTAAAAAAGTGTCTATTTACTGTGTTTACCAGGTGTCTGTTCCGGATAGCGGTCGCGTAGTTACCTCAGTTATCACTAGTGGAACAGGAGGCTCCAGCAGTTCATCGAGTAGCTCCTCCTCCTCCTCTTCATCCTCTTCATCTTCCAGTTCTACAACAAATAATGGTGAAGACCCACACGACAGCTATGATGGATACGGGAACGGATACGAAACATACTACGACGAGTCGACCTCACGGCCTGATGGCTCCCGGACCATCACGATCACTAGTACAGGCACAGGCACTGGAGGAGAAGTAGATATTGGACTAGGTGAGGTGGATATGGGATTGGGAGGAGACCTGGACAGGCGGATCATCACATCATCATCTTCATCATCATCAGGAGGAGGAGGAGGAAGTGGAAGAGTGCACTCAACTGTCACAATGATTAGCAATGGAACCTCCGGCACTGGCTCTAGCAGCAGAATCAGTACTGGCTCCAGCTCCGGCTCCAGCTCCAGTATCAGTATCGGCTCTGGCTCCGGCTCCAGCTCCAGCCCAGCTCCAGCTCCAGCTCCAGCTCCAGCTCCAGCTCCAGAATTGGTATCGGCTCTGGCTCCAGCTCCAGCTCTGGAGTTAGTACAGGCTCTAGCTCTACCTCTACCTCAGTGAGTTTACGTTTTATTGACTATATATTTCAAGTATTTTCTATGTTTTAAATGTATTTCATATGTTTTGAAAGTTTTGCTTATTATTGCAATTACTGCAGTGTTTAGTATAATAGTGTATCAAGATGCTATTTTGCTTAAGTGGATTTTACTCAACTCAGGGTCCAGTCTAAAAAGTACTAGATTTATTGATAATATTTAATATTAGCATTTAATTTATTCTATTTTATTTTTACTGTTTATTTTATTTTAAAGAATATAAATAAATGGACTATTTTTCAAGAATTTTCTGTTTAAAATGTTTTTCAAGTTTTGATAATTATGTGTATATATATATATATATATATATATATATATATATATATATGTATATATGTATGTGTTAATAAATATATATAATCTATACTTTATATTGCCAAAAGTATTGGGACACCCCCAATAAATTCAGGTGTTGCAACCCCTTCCATGGCCACAGGTGTATAAAATCAAGCACTAGTCATGCAGACGCTTCTACATACATTTGTAAAAGAATGGGTCGCTCTCAGGAGCTCAGTGAATTCAAGCGTGGTACCGTGATAGGTTGCCACCTGTGCAATAAGTCTATTCGTGAAATTTCCTCACAGCTAAATATTCCACGGTCAACTGTTAGTAGTATTATAACAAAGTGTTATATTATAACTACTTGCCTGACTGCATTGTGCCAAGTGTAAAGTTTGGTGGAGGGGGGATTATGGTGTGGGGTTGTTTTTCAGGGGTTGGTCTTGGCCCGTTAGTTCCAGTGAAAGGAACTCTTAATGCTTCATTTTGACAATTTCATGCTCCCAACTTTGTGGGAACAGTTTGGGGATGGCCCCTTCCTGTTCCAACATGACTGCACACCAGTACACAAAGCAAAATCCATAAAGACGTGGATGATCGAGTTTGGTGTGGAGAAACTTGACTGGCCTGCACAAAGTCTTGACCTCAACCTGATAGAACACCTTTGGGATAAATTAGTGGAGCTTCTCGTCTAACATCAGTGCCTGATCTCACAAATGCGCTTCTAGAAGAAGAATGGTCAAAAATTCCCATAAACACACTCCTAAACCTTGTGGAAAGCCTTCCCAGAAAAGTTAATGTGTATTAAAAGGCAGGCGTCTCAAAAAATCTTAAAATCTTTTTAGGACTTCTAAAAATACTGTACTACAGACTATAATGAGAATCACCACTTAATATAATGGCGAAAATCCCCAAAATAATGTCCTTTTTGTCATAAAAAAACTTAGTTTAAAAATATATTGACCTAAAAAAAAAAATGTATAGGTGTACATGCAGTGCACAAACACTGAGTTATTGGTGGGTTATGATGTCTGATGGCTTGTGAATGTTTTTGCAGGTTGGTGGTGGTTATGATGATACTGGGTACGGTGATCTGAACTATGGAGAGGAATATGAAGGATACAATGAGGGAGAATATACCGTGGGAGGAGGCGGCAGCAGCAGCAGCACTTCAGTGTCCGTAGGGGGCGGATCTGTTTCTGTTGGAGGCGGGTCTGTATCTGTTGGGGGTGGGTCTGTATCAGTTGGAGGCGGGTCTGTTTCTGTAAGTGGCTCAGTTGGGGGCGGATCCGGCAGTGCTGGGGCCAGCGCAGGGGCGGGGTCTGTTGCCACAGGAGGACAGGGAGGAATCGATGGAGAAGCCGATTCCATCGATATTGACAGGTTTAAGGAGGAGTCCATCACAGATTACACTGAAGCTGAACTGGAAAAGATGTATGAATATGAAGACCTATACCCCGATGGCAACAAAGAGCTGCCTGCAGAGACCGACGAGATCTATGGACAGGTATGGACGTTGGGTTCTGCCCATGCAATCCAAACATCTATGCAAACTTATAGGGAAATTCACAACATTTTTTTATTTTGTTTGTTTCCTCAACTGAGCACAAAAGGAGAATGTCCTGCCATTCTTTTCAGTATAATTTTTTTTTAAATGTGTTCCATGGAAGAAAGAAAGTCATACAGGTTTTGAACGACATGAGGTTGAACGATAATTAATTTTTGGATGAACTATCATAAAGTTCTCTGAATTGTTTGTTTTATTTATTACCTGCAACTCCAGTTATAATCCATTCCACATTGTGTTTACACTGATTTAAAGTGAATTAAATTGAGTTTGTGTTTCCAAAGGTGGATGGACTGAGAGGAGAGAAAGGCCAGAAAGGAGAGCCTGCGATCATTGAACCTGTAAGTGGCACTCAGTGTATGACACACTACTGTTCAAAAGTTTGGGGTCGGTAAGAGATAAAAATATTTTTGAAAAAAGTTTCTAATGCTCACCATATATACATGCACAATTTAAAGTAACTGTTTTCTATTTTAACATATTTTAAAATGTCTTCAGAGTCACATGATCCTTCAGAAATAATTTGTAACGCTATAAATGTCTCTACTGTAATTTCTGGTGAAATTAATCCATCCTTCCTTCCTGAATAAAAATATTAATTTCTTTTACTGACCCCAAACTTTTTAATAGTACTGTGTGTGTGTGTGTATGTGTGTGTGTGTGTGTGTGTATATATATATATATATATATATATATATATATATATATATATATATATATATATATATATATATATATACATAAAACATAAAAATATGAATATTGTGTACCAGGAGCTAAAGATTAACACTGTGTCCTAACAAGGTGCTATGTGACAAGTCATCCAGCGATGAGCAATTTTCTGTCCATTGTCTGTCCATACTGAATGTGAAACTGCTAAGCAAAATGACACAATCACAGCCAATCTGAATATGTTTGACGTCTAATATGCCAGTTTATGGAGTGAAATGTTGTACCATTGAGATAGAAACCAAGCAATTAACAAAATGTCCTGTATCTTATCGCTTGTCGCTTTCTTTTCTCCCCTGGTTAGCACACATGCTATGTATACGTGTGTGTGTGTGTGTGTATGGCTCTTGATGTCTAACAGCTGTGAGATTTCAAACAGATGTCATTGTGCTCTCAGCGTGAGAGCATGGACGCAGTACAAGACGACATCTGGATTTATTGTAAATGAACATCAGGATGTATGAAGAGGCTAGATCCCAGCTAACAGGAAACGTTTTCAGAACTTATGAACAAACAAGTTATGAACAAACCCAGTAACGTTAATAAGCATTCGTTCCTAGTTATCTTTAGTCTCAAATCTTAGCGCAAAAAACATTATTTATGCATTGTTCATGGAAAGTTTTTACCTGAAACGTTTTTTAAACATTTGAGAACATTCAGAAATAACGTTTTTAGAACTTAAAACATTAGCAAAACGTGCTTAGAACATATTTTTGTTAGCTGGGATCCTGCCTTTGCAGCCATATCAGGTAAAGACCATGCAAAGTTTGGGTTGATGTGCTATTCAGAAGTCACTGATGCAGTGATACAAGAACAGATCAATGAGAAGATCAGTGTTATTTCAGATTCAAGGAAAAGCACAATCATACAGATCAGGACAGCTGGTTTTAATGAAGGATGACCTTGTGGTTGGGAGAAAGAAAAATGCTCAAATCACATGCTTCTTTCTGCAAGCGCCCACATTCTCTCTTGTTTCTGCTCACACACACTAACTGTGTCCACTCTGTGTTTATTGGCATGTAAGGGACACACAAAAACAAAGCGAACATGCCCACTGCCACGACAGCACACTCGGATGATGCCTTCGGGACCTCGCTAAGAACCACAGCATCTTTAAAAAGCGCCAGATTAGATCAAGATGTTCCAACAAACAAGTGCAGTTTTCTTTGGTTCTTTTTTATCTGACAGGGTGTGTCCCAATTCGCATACTGTCCGTCTTAAATAGTATTAGAAAATAGAATTAGTGTGTCCCAAATCGTAGTATGTTGAAATGAGTATTCCAAAGAGACCCGGATGGTCCACTGTTTCTGGTTAGAATTCGAGGTGCAGATCGATGCACACTCTGGCTGCATCCAAAATCCCCTCCTATACCCTCAAATAGGGCATTATACACAGCGGCTGTCCGAATTCACTCACTTGTTTTCATTCACGCCTTCAAGTGAACTGTATTAGTGGACTAAAGTAGGGAATCGTGAATGAGGGTTTAGGGGTGATTTCAGATTCAACCCCAGACGGCTAATATTGCCCACAACCCATTTCGAGTTGGACGAGGATTCGATTAGAACTACAAATGCGGATAAAATGTGCTAAAAAAGACTAAAAAGACGTGAAGGATGTGCGAGTTCGGCGGTTATGTAGAGAGGTTTAGATAAAGGGATAAAGGGTTTATTTATTCAGTGTTATCCACATTATATTTAATCTGCAACAGCATTTAGAACTTTTGTAATGATGCGTTTGGCCATTAACTTTTAAACACATCATCATATTTAAATTGCAAACACATGAGGAGAGTCTCCGCATGAAATACCCAAGACTGGTACTAGTATCAACGTGCTACTACA
>JAGHMJ010002591.1:65000-117500 GCA_018749465.1 Paracanthobrama guichenoti
CCATTTAACTGTACTGAGATTAGTTTTAGCCTGTAGTCTGTCATAATGAATGTTAAGAGATGTTAGTTCTTGCGCTGGTTTGATTTATATTCAGAGTGGTTTAACAGTAATAATTATGCCAGAAAGATATCAGAAACATAATCGTCCCTTTGCTGCTGTGATCCCCTATCAATCATGCACTGGTGAATGCAGTGAGACATTTCGCAAATTCCACATACTCTCAGCTTTTCCAAATTTCCTCTTTCCCAGCTGTTACTCTAATGTAGTTTTTTTTATTCCGGAACGTGTAGCGACTTCACAATGTCTTTCAGTTGAGAGTTCTGGAATGCTTCCATGGCAAATCCAGATGTTATAGAACACCACATTCAAAATGATGTTGTCCGTGGTGTATATGTGTTTACAGTCAACATGTGATTGTAATTAAACCCCACCCTGTACACTACCTCTCCTCACCCCCCGAAAAAATACTCTTGAAAACCAGTCATGAAACAACTAACAGCTCTGAGGTTCACTTTAAAACTAGCCTCTTGGAAGTGTAGTGATTATGTTCAGCCACCAGATGGCACCGCTGATCAATTTGACATGCACACACCGATGAAAGCACAGACACACACATAACATCATACTACTACCATACAATTCTGCCTTATTTTATATGGAAGAAATATTAAAAGCAGTATGCTAATCTGAATTCAACACTACTTATAGAATTTTTTTTACACTACTGCAATGTTCAGATGCTTGGGGGTAGAAATGAATACTTTTATTCAGCAAGGATACATTAAATTGATCAAAAGTGACAGTAAAGACACTCAATCACACCAGCTCAGAATACATGATCTGTAGTAAACACTACACAGTGACAAATGGAAATACTGGTTTAATTCAGCCATATACCGTATGTTTGATTAACTGTACGTATTGCTATAACTGGATGCCACTCATTGAAAAATAGGTGGAACACTTTAAAGCTGTTTATTTTATTTTATTCAGATGAACTGTATTGATTTCTGTAACTAAATGCTGCTCATTGAATTTAGCTTGAAACTTAACAGTAATGTAGAATTTATGGCTTTTATCATTGTTCTATTTTTAAAAGAAATTTGTGCAGTAGTTTTTTAAATATTGTGCATTATGCAAAATGCAGTATGCTAGTATTCGATTCTAAACATGTCCATCTTCCGTATGCATGCTTAACCTCAGATTGATGTGGCGTCTTACTTTTGAACATCCAAAACAAATCATCCAGTCAATGTTAAGATGAAATACATTAATTTTCACTCTTGCTGGCATGTCTAACTTATTGTTTTCAGTCTGAATGTTAATAGTTTTGTGTCACCCTGTCTCTGTAGTTCCGCATGAGTACAGGAGGGGACAGTGGACATAAAGGTCCTGCTGTTTCTGCCCAAGAGGCTCAGATGCAAGCCATCATGCAGCAGGCCAGGGTAAAACACACACTAATGCACATTATATCACTCACACATGCATCTGTATGCAAACTAATTGCTCTGTTTTATTATTATAAAGCTGGCGATGAGGGGTCCAACTGGACCGATGGGTTTGACAGGCCGTCCTGGTCCTCTGGTATGTCTGTGTACTGTATATGTATTATCATCTGTCAAAATTATAATATATATGATTTTGTTTCATGCTTGATTTGATTTTCCCAGGGTCCTCCTGGTGTGTCTGGACTGAAAGGAGAGTCTGGAGAAGCAGGACCTCAGGTAGGCATCACAAATCACCCACAATCCTCAGCTATTTGTGCCAACTCTAATTAGATAATAATTAAAAGCAATTCAATGCAGGATAGAGCTGTTTTGAGACCTGTGTGTGTGGTCCTGGTAAACCCTATGTTATCGGGACAAATTGGCCTCACAAGGATGGCAATATCCGAAATCCTTGTCCTTTTTGGGACATTTTTTGGTTCCAATGAGGAAACGAGCTTATAAATCATAGTAAATGGTGTTTTTTGACAATGTAAAAGTTTTCTGTGATGGGTAGGTTTAGGGGTAGGGGACAGAATATACAGTTTGTACAGTATAAAAATCATTATGTCTATGGAATATCCCCATAAAACATGAAAACATAATGTGTGTGTGTGTGTATTTTAGGGTCCTCGTGGTCCACTTGGATCAGCAGGCCCTCCTGGAAAGCCTGGTAGAAGGGTAAGTTTGCGTTTGGTCCAAAATCAACAAAATCAACAGCCTGAGTGATTATTATCGACCTGATCATTCTGTATCAATGGATTTATGAACAAGAATGATGTTTTCTGTGGCATAGGGCCGACCCGGCTCAGATGGAGCCAGAGGGATGCCTGGACAGA
Organism: Paracanthobrama guichenoti; assembly: GCA_018749465.1. Lineage (NCBI taxonomy): Eukaryota > Metazoa > Chordata > Actinopteri > Cypriniformes > Gobionidae > Paracanthobrama > Paracanthobrama guichenoti. The sequence goes on from JAGHMJ010002591.1 coordinate 67,324, forward strand.
CGGGACCAAAGGTAAAAATGAAAGATTAACATTGGACAAACATCTTTTATCAGAACACACAGTTATGATTTGTGCACAGTAAGATGAATATAAAGTAAATAGGGTCAATTTGATAACATGTAGACAGATCACAGTTTGAAATAATTATTTCTTATTAAAAAAAAAGTTAATATCCTGCATTGCTGAACTCTTTCCTGTCTGTGTGCTTCACAGGGTGACAGAGGATTCGATGGTCTCGCTGGTTTGCCCGGTGAAAAGGGTCACAGGGTAAACCAGTTTTTAACATTTTAATATCAGTGGATTATTTTTGTTTTATTTTATTTGATTATTTGATTATATTTTATGGAATGGAATGCATAATTATGATTGGCCAATCTTAAGAAAATAATTTCAGATGTGAATGTAATATTTAATGACCATTTGATGATGTATTTGGCAGTAAAAGGGTCACAGGGTATGAACATTTTAAAATAGGTGGAACACTTTAGAGCTATTTTATTATATTTTTATTTTATTTTCAAATACATTTTATTTTATTTAAACATACATTGAGCATTTTTACATATGTGGAACACTTTAGAGTTTACTTTATTTTTTATTTTTATTAAATGGCTCACTGGAATACATTATTCTGATTGGCCAATCTGTTGATATCAACATTTAATGTCCATGATTTATTTGGCAGTAATCGTGAAAAAAGAAATGTAAACAGCAGGTTAATTCATTACATGAATATTAATGAGTGTGTCTTTGGGTTTGTAGGGTGAGACGGGACCTCAGGGGCCGCCTGGGCCTCCAGGAGAGGATGGAGAAAGAGTATGAGCTCCTTTACTAATTTTAATCCCTTCTTATTTCCTTCATCATCTCTACAATTTTTCTTCATATAAATGGATAATAATATTACATAATTTCCTGTATTTCCTGTATCCCAGGGTGATGACGGTGAGGTTGGACCCAGGGGTCTGCCCGGAGAACCGGTGAGTTAATATTTACTCCAGTATCCCAGCATGCACTTTTATCCTCTCTTATCCATTACTAGATTGTGTTATGTAATATAGCGTTTCCTCCAGTGTAGTGAAACCACAAATGCATGTCACTCATTTCACAGGCCTTTTGCTCATTATTGATGTGAAGTAAATGAAACAGTCAGAGACAGGAAGTGTAGTGGTGATGAAAAAGGATCAGTCGATTAACCACTAGTTTAACAATCTGTCCAGCAGGGTGCGCTCCATATTTACCATTTAGATTTGGAGCAACTTTATCCACTCTTGCCTATACACATAAACACACTCAGTTATGTACAATAAGATATATAAAGTATGTTTAAAGTCAGCATTAATTATTTCTATACCACAGAAATGCATTTTACTGTTGATGAAGAGTCATATATATGGCATAGAAGAGCTGTGTTATTTGAAATGCATGTTGAGATCACATGCCCGGGCGAATGCTACCCACTTTATCTGAATAACGCCTCTATTATCAGACATTTCCTGCTGAACACAACTGTCTGTTTCTTCTCTTGTTCAGGGTCCTCGTGGTTTGTTGGGTCCCAAAGGTCCCCAGGGGCCCCCAGGACCTCCTGTGAGTACATACTTTATCTTATTTAATGAATCAAGTCATCAACCATCATGTTATTTATTCACGTGCTCTATGATAAAAAAATAAATAAAAACTTTTAATCTAAGAATGAAGTATGTTTTAATTATTTTGATCCTCCTCTTCTCGTTTTAGGGTGTGACTGGTATGGACGGACATCCTGGACCTAAAGGAAACATTGTAAGTCTGAGACACACACACTCTTGCACTCAGACTCGCTTATACACAAATTCACTTTATTATCCTTCACCCATCAGGGTCCTCAAGGTGAGCCAGGTCCTCCTGGACAACAAGGCAACCCCGGAGCTCAGGTATTCATCAAGCCACGCCCACTTAGACACTGTATAACCAGCCTTTTATTGACTTAACATTAACCTTTACTCCTGTCCTCCTTCCACAGGGGCTTCCAGGTCCTCAGGGAGCGATAGGACCTCCAGGAGAGAAGGTGAGATTGGAAGGATAGTTCTCTGGTTAATGGAGTAGTGCCTTTATATAGAGTTTGCATGTGTCTATTGATGTTAATGTTCATGTTTTATGACAGACACATTCTCAGTGCAGATCATTATGGTTCATTGATGTGATATTCATTTTGTGTGTGTGTATTGTGTGTGGACTTATTGCATTTATTAAAATATACATTTATACATAGCCAGTGCTTCTCAAACTTTTTTGGTCATGCCCCCCTTTCAACCTATGAAAAAATGTGGCGCCCCCCCAAATCAAATAATTTCACAAATGGGCTGATTTTTTAAAATTGAAATTAAGCATTTTAAACATTTTGAAATTACAATTGTGTTGCTGTTAAAACCGATCAGGCACATAGCGTGTGAAGTGCGTTGCCTGAACCACATTTGTGTGGCTATTAATGTTTAATATTTTTTGTAATGAAAATGAAAAGAGGCAGAGTGGTGTTTTATGACATATTTCGTTTTATTGTAGCCTAAAATATACATACAGGAGTGAGAGCGAGCTGAGTGACGCTATCAAGAATGCTGCTGTTCCATTAGCGGAGTACTGGACTTGTGTCCTCCCATCCTCGGGAGTTCGTTCTCCTGAGTCGAACTTGGCAAGTCGATGCCAAGTAGACGCGATAGACGTGAATTTGACATTCTATTCGCGTTCGGTGTGAATGCAGCATAAGACATAGGAGGACACACTCTGCTCCTCGCTGGCCTCTCCTCTTCCCCAACCACATTAACAGTGAAGCCGAGAGCAATATATGCCTCATCATATTTTCTGCATTTAGCTTTGGAATGACCAGCATCTGCCTGGGATGTCTGTGAGACCTCATCTACTGCTATTCTCTTGCCTTTTATAAACCGATCCATCTTCCATGCGACGTCAGTTAACTTGGCAGTTGTTGTTGTTGTTGTTGTTGTTGTTGTTTTTAATGTCCCCCCCCGCAGTACCTGTGCGCCCCCAAAATGCGGAAATCTAAAGAAAAAAAGGCTTACATTTTTTTGAGTGTACATCAAGCCATAATATATGTTGTATGTTTTTAATTTCTGCATTAAAATAGTTTGTTTTTGACTTAATGATTGTAGATAAAAAATTAACTAGTTTATTTTTTCAGCACTGCATGAATACAAAGATTATATTTTAAAGCAGATTCCTGATTCTGGACATTCTCATTTCTCATTAACCTTTCTACACACTGGGCACACTGACTTATTGATCGATCTACTAGAACTAGACCATTTGTTATGAATGTGTTGAAACAGGAAGTGTGTGCTGAGTGTTAATGGATGGTCAGTGCTTATGCTGGTTTTCCTCTCCTCAGGGTCCCACTGGAAAACCAGGCTTACCGGGAATGCCAGGAGCTGATGGACCCCCAGTGAGTCCGGGAAATAGACACACATATACACACGCTTCACATCTGTTCTTCTCAAGCTCTATTGTTTGTGTATCAGAGAGATTTCATTGTATTAATAATTATAGTGCAGTGAGCTCATTTCTGTCTTCACAGACACACAACATCCGTTCTCAAAGCTTTTTCTATCCACAATGCACATATTTCGTGGTTTTATAGTGCCATTTTATTGCAGCATAACTTACACATTCTCTTTATCTTTGTCACAAACACAGGGCCATCCAGGAAAAGAAGGGCCATCGGGAGAGAAAGGACACATGGTACATGTTTGTCCTTCATTCTACTATCCAATGGGTTTTTATAAAGACAATTCTCTTGCATAAATGTAGCTTATTATTAATAACTCAATCGGTAACTGATTGTATTTTACAGGGACCTCCTGGTCCTCAAGGGCCAATCGGATATCCTGGGCCTCGAGGTGTAAAGGTAGGTGTTTCTTACTGGATCTCATTGGTCATAGAAGCACTCAAAACAATCTCTCATTGGTCAGTGGATATTAGTGTAGTTCTTTAGTAGTATATCAGTGAAATGTCACCCAAATCACTACTGAGTTTTGCTCCTAGCTTTTTCCTGATAAAAACATCACCTACTAATGTTCCTGATACTTTCCTGAGGCAGAATCATCTGAACTTTTTATACGTCTTCCAAAACTTAGTGAACTGCCTATCTAGACAGAATTTAAGGTTTCAAAGAAACTTCTAAGATACCTGCTTTTGGCCAAAATGTAAGCCAGTGTCAGAGTCAATGACATGACAGTTTTGTGTGTTCACATTGTATGATCTGGGAACGATTTTAGTTAAATTCATGGGGAGGACTAAATTAACTCGTGATTCTGAGTAGGGTCTAACCTAGCACAATAGGAACTACCAGTGACGTAAGTATATGTTGATATAAAAAATAAAACAAAAGCTGTGTAAACACACTGTTTACATATACTTACTCCATGAACTAACATACAGAAAGCAAATGTTAACTGCATTTACCGGTCACCTTTGTCTGTGGCGTTGTGTTCTTTTCTCAGCCTTGATGATGCGTAACACTGCAAGTTGTAGGAGATTTAGTCTCTTAGGCCCTGTTTACACCTGGTATTAAGATTTGGTTGATCGGATCACAAGTGGACGGCACGAAATACAGGTGCAAACGGGGTCTAAAGCGTTTTGAGCTTGTCCACTTTTGACCACTCCCAGAGGTAGTCAAAAACGCATTCGACCGGATTGCTTTCGTAGAGTAGATGCTCATGTGGTCGAATGCATTCAAACAGCCACAAAAGACTCTGCCTACTCTCCGTCTACTCTAACGCATAAACATTATGGGATGTGCGCTAGCCAGACGGAATTTAAACTTTGTCGGCTGGAGACCCAAGTTTAGTTTGAAGATGAAAAACATACCAAGCACGGTGTTCTCTCAGCATTCCTGATGTCTAACACGATTTCTTCGGCGAGATCTTGCGGCTGTCAGAGCAGAAATGAAAGCTGCAGCTCTCCATATGTTTTGTCTCCGGGCGTGTTCATATGTAAATCATGTGAGCTTATTTTGTCCATTAGACCGGAAGATCTGTAAAAGCCCATTCATTTACCCGCCCATAGACCCTCTCATTGAAGAAATCAGGACAGAAGTTGTTAAAAGTGGACAAAAGAGACAGATTAAAACACCAGGTGTAAACGGGAATGTGTCTCCCTCGTCCATTTGTGACCCAATTGACCAAAACGGATCTTAATACCAGGTTTAAAGAGGGCCTTAGACCCCATTCCATCTCCGTTATCATGAAACCCACGACACACAACAAAAACACAGCTACGATCACGGCATCCTCCATCCTTCAGATGTTGACAAAATTTCCCTAGGGGAACATTTCGTTCTCGGGGGTCCGCCCTATAACCGAGTTCCTGTAACTACCCAGTGCGAAAGCCTCTATTCACTTGAAGTTCCATGTTAGTTAGGATGCCTGTTTGCCTCTCTAGCTTTGCAACATTCTAACATAAAATTCTATTGGAATCAGTTGTGAGTGAAATCTCCCAAGCACTTTGAGTTCTAAATCAATCACTTGTGAGGTTCCAGTTCAGTTAGAATGCTGCCTATGTAGATAGTAGAGAGCAAGGCGGCTTGCTATGAACAGAGCTTTTATCACCCTCATGGTTTATGAATAGCGTTCGTGAGACTGTGAGTCCAGTGTAGGGGTTTGGTTTCTCAGATATTTGTAGTTTAGACGGACTCTGTTGATCTCAGTTCTTTTTTTTTTTCTTTCACTCTTTCTATCTGCAGGGTGCTGATGGAGTCCGCGGGCTGAAAGGAGGCAAGGGTGAAAAGGTAATTTTAGAGTGTGTTCGTGTGACTGTGTCCGTATGGATACGAGCTGTTGTGTGTGTGTGTGTGTGTGTGTGTGTGTGTGTGTGTGTGTGTGTGTGTGTGTGTGTGTGCGTGTGCGTGTGTGCGCGCCCGCGGCTAATGCACTACTCCTGTGTCATTAATGTTTCATTTCTGCTTCTGAATATGGAAACCATAACATACTCCAAGATGCATTTTTGACCTTCTCGCTTTGGTCATTAAAAAGTTTTATCCTGTGAGGTTGCTGCAGGAAAATAAGATCAGGCCCCGGCAAATAGCAGTTGCCATGGAGATCGGTCCCTTTGCATTTGTCAAAAAGGGGGTATTATGTGCGAAAGGAAGTTTGCAACGCTCTCAGTGTCAAATCTTCATCTCTTTCTTTCTCAGGGAGAAGATGGATTTCCCGGATTTAAAGGAGATATGGGCATCAAAGGGGACAGGGTAAGATACTTATTCTCAGGTTGAAGAGGTTATTTGTGTTTGGATTTATCTCTGGGGAATTATGGGATTTGATCTTTCCTCTCTGTCTCTTTTCACTTGGGTTGATCTTTAATTCTCAGAGCATCTCTGAAGTAGCAGATAAATCACAGTGGGTGTATATTTAGTAGTGTATCACTATTGCGTTTATTCATACGCTTTGGGATTTGAACAAATATAGATATTCACTGAAGAAAGGACACAAGCTGTATCTAAGGACCAGAACCTGGGGATTGGCCACAGAGAATGTGCTAAAAACCACTCAGAAAACCTTAGCAATCACATATCCCCAGATGACACACTCCTGAGTCCATTTCACAGACTGCATGATGCATTTTGCACACAAAAATGGCAAGAGATTGTGTCATTGAGGGCCCCAGAAGTCAGTTTTCCCCTGGGTCGAAGGGGACGTCATATTCACACAGCCTAATTTAATCAGATTTTTTGGGTGTTATAAAGTACGCTGGCTCAGCTGCGTTGCTGGGTAAATGTCTGTACTAAGCAAGCGTGTCTCACTCTGGGTTATTAAGGGCCAATATGCAAATACTTCTGGATTTAAGTGGGTGGACATTGTCCCAAATTACCCTTTACTCTTGTGAAATGCCACACACGCACTTCACTCTTCTCATGCTGCTGAAGTGCCCAGATTTGCCTATTATGTCTTTTAAAGTGGCAAAACACACATACTAATTGTCCACATGAACCTGTTTTCTAATCAAATTCCTACATCTTTTATTCAGAGATGTCCACCTTAAATCAAATGAATAAACAGCTGCAGAGATGTGTGATATACACCTTCACCTCATCTACAGTACACTGTCTGCTTTTTGAATTCACAGAAATTATTAGATTACAATAAGTAAAACAAGTAATTCAATTATAATTGAGTCATTTTGACGCCGTCTTGAAAGTTTGCTTTAAATAATTAAATTGTCGAATTCCAGAAGTTTGGGGGGTAAAATAAATTAAGAAATTTCCTAATTGTTATTTGTTTTGAGGCTTTGGAAATTTGCTCAGGAATTTAGAATTTTTTTAAATGCTTGCCAGTTGCCAGCCACTTCCAGCATTTGTTTTATAATTTTGACAAAAATTTAATGGCCCCCGGAATATTTTGTTGTATGAATATCTGAACATGCAATATGTCAAAAGAAAGATCAGAGTCTCTGCTTTTTAACAACAACAATAACAACAAATCATTTTATTCTAGCTTGCTTGTTTCTGCTTCTTGACCTGTGTTTTGATCCAGAGATTCTGTACTCTTTCAGAAGATCCGTAATAGTGCCCCCTATCATATAACAGTGGGGAAAGATTTAAAAGACCCATATTCTATACTTTGTAATGTATTTATCACACACAAATAATTAATTAATAAAGATTAATGCCACTTATAACATTAATCATACATCCAATAATAATGTTAGTCAAAGATTCTTGCACCAAAAAATCTATTTAGCTCTTCATGACAAGTTCCCCTTAGAATTTCTATATGTAAATGAGCTCTGGTATGACTGGCTGACATATATAAGTGTGGTTTACTGTGTTATTCATCAGGATGGGCCTGTAAATTGATTGAAAGGCAATACATTTTTTGTATTAAACTTGATCTCTAGGAATCTATAATGTCTTTTTGTGTGTGTGTGTGTGTGTGTGTGTGTGTGTGTGTGTGTGTGTGTGTGTGTGTGTGTGTGTGTGTGTGTGTGTGTGTGTCTTTAGGGAGAACTTGGTGCTGCTGGACCCAGAGGTGAAGACGGGCCTGAGGGACCCAAAGGAAGATCTGGTTTGCCTGGCGATCCTGGACCACTTGGGCCGTTAGGAGAGAAGGTGAGTGTGCCTGAAGCTGCCTACCTAGACAGTATTTTAAAGTACGCTCCCGATGCAAAGCCTGTTCCAGTAGCTATATGTTATTTTGTTCAGATTCTATCGCAGTTCAAACTGTTCAAAAGTTTGGGATTTAACTCTTTACTCTTTGAATATATTTCCTGTGATGTTCAAAAGAGCAGCATTTATTTGAAATGGAGATATTTTGTAACATCATTAATGAATGTCTTTACTGGCACTTTTGATAAATTGAATTAATCTTTGCTGAATAAAAGTGTTAATTTCTCTGCAAAAACTATTAAATAATAGTGTATCAATCCTAGAATGCAATGCAGAAATATATTGTTCAGTACAGAAAACTATCGATAAAATAGTTAAATTATTTCATTCATCATTTGCATGCGCATTATGTACATTATGTATACAGTTAGCTTAGCAACATGCTAACATCAATCTCCATTGAAATCAATTGTGAGTCAAGTGTCCTGTGCACTTTGCATGAACCAGAGGTTCTCAGTTAGGATGCTGCCTATGTAGACAGAGAGGCATCATGAAATTTAGTAACAGAGAGAACATTCAGAAGCAAAGCAAAGATGAAGAACAAAGTTTCAATACCATTCAACACTTTGCCAGTGTTTTGTCTCGACTGATTATTTATGTTTATTCTGTGTACTTTGGTTTTAGGGTAAGCTTGGTGTTCCTGGGTTGCCAGGCTATCCAGGAAGACAAGGCCCCAAGGTAAATATACCCGATCTGCCTGTGATTACCCAGCATCCACAGCGTTCGTGTTCGAGTGTGTGCATGTATTGATATAAGGACAAGGTTGTGTGTGTGTGCATGAATTAGAGCAGGATTGGAAGGCAGACATGTTTGAACTTCTTGATCAAAGCTAAGTGGATTTACCCATAATGCCATCTGGTGTCAGCTTTCCGTTTGACCGTGACCCAGCATGCACTGCTGCAACAGCACTTTTCTTCTCTTCTCCTCCTTTTATCCCTCTCTCCCTCCTCGCTTTGATGGACCTGTGAATTAATCTCTCTCTCTCTCTCTCTCTCTCTCTCTCTCTCTCTCTCTCTCTCTCTCTCTCTCTCTCTCTCTCTCTCTCTCTCTCTCTCTCTCTCTCTTTTTAGGGTTCTCAAGGATTCCAGGGATTCCAAGGAGCCAGTGGAGAGAAAGGCACAAGGGTGTGTTAAAAAGAAATCCATGTGGAGTTTTCCTCTCTTTTTCTTTCTCTCACACACCCTCGTTCATTTTGAGAAAGAACTGCATGATGATCATGTAACATAATGCAAAATATATAATAGAATATGTCAGATGTAATATAAGCCATTTTAATAAATGCAATTTGATGAATTCTTTAAAGTGAGCCAGAATATCATCTCCTCTATTCCAATTAGACTTATTCTTTGTCATGTGATATCAAGATGCACAATGCAGTTCATAAATATGAAGGGTTATTATCGTAAATAAAACGAAATCTATTAAAAACATTATAGAAAATTAGATGGATAAAGTTAGACTAATTAAAATTTCATCCACAATGTTTACACAATATATGTGTGTGAACTGTGTATAATTATTATGTATATAAATACACACTCATTCATGTATACATTTAAGAAATATTTGCATGTATATACTGTGTGTATATATAACACATTTTTCTTAAATATATACATGCATGTATGTGTATTTATATACATAATAATTATACACAGTTCACACATATTTTGGATGCGATTAATCACGATTAACCAAAAAAGAACCTAAAAAAACACACTAACAAAATTACTGAAAGTTAAAGTGGTGTACACAACATTGTCATACCAAACCTGTAAGATACCCAAAATTATATATTAGGCTGAATATATTATGCACAATGAAAGTTGTTGCGCTCTGGAAAACTAAAAATGACAACGCTATAAAAGTATATAATAAAAGTAGTGATTTCGACTTGCGCATTATATATTAGAAGTAAAATTCAGGGGTTTGTCTCAGGTTATAGAAGCTAACAGGTCTCTGAGCTGTAGTGTGTATCACAGCCCATGGCCAAGAAAAGCTGGGAAAGGCCCCGAGTAAACTCACAGCTCTCCGCACGGATGCTTTATTGGCTGTATATCATCACATTTAAGCTGAGAGCAGCAGCCGGCTGCCATTAAGAAGACAATGCAGTCTCCCATAAACACATTATAATCCAAAAACATTTTATTCTCTCAAGCCATTAAACACACACACACACACACACACACACACACACACACACGCACACGCACACACAGACTGGATTCATTTGTTGATGCAAAACTTTATTTATTCCACTGTAATTCTCTGCATTAAATATTCATGAGATGGATGGTGCTAATATCATCTACAGATAATTAAATTAATCTCAATATGTTCTACTAGGCTGAAGGAAATATTGTTTGTGGTTTTGTTGAAATACGCATTAAATAATGGTCATAATTTTTATGACTGAATTCACTGGAAAAGAGAATTTGAACAGGAAGTGAAGCACAATAATTTAACAGCTTAAAAGTATTTATTTAATTATCTCTAATTGCCTAAATTTTAATAAAAACAATGTTATTATTAAAACAAAAATGTTAAATTAATGATTATTCACACAATGCAGTTTTTATATATATATATATATATATATATATATATATATATATATATATATATATATATATATATATATATATAAACTGCAATAATATATATATATATATATATATATATATATATATATATATATATATATATATATATTGCTAGAATGTATTCATTTGAACATGTTTGAAATATTAAATAAATAATAATGAGCAGTTTAATTATTATATATTGTTGATTTTAAATATTTATATATTTACTGGAATTTATTAATTATATCATTAATATCTTTGAAAAATAAATATGAAATTAATAATAATTATTCGCACAAAGTTTTATAATTGTATATTATTGGTAAATAAAAATATTATTTTACTAGAATTTATTATAACAATAATAAATATATTGAAATAATAATAATAAATGAAATATTTTGTTTGATTTTCACTTTAAATTCATGTATTATTCTCTGTCACACACAGGGGACACCAGGGAAGCCGGGCCCCCGAGGACAGAGAGGACCCACGGTAAGGCAACAAAGTTAGGACAAAACAAGTGATGTGTGCCTTTTTGATGATTAGTTAGGGCCCGAGCACTGATGGTGGGAGGACCCTATTGGAATTGCTCAGCCTATTATTCTTCTTCTCCCAAATGAATCGCTTTTTTGAGGGCCTAAACATACTCGAAAACTCATGAAACTTTGCACACGCGTCAGAAGTGGTGAAAATTTATGCCTGACATGGGTTTCAGAATTAGGCATGGCAAAATGGCTCGGTAGCGCCACCTACAAAATTTCAATTAAGCATCGTTCGCACTACATTTCATGGTCAAATATGAAACTCGGTACACACGTGTAACAGCCCAGTACCTAAAAAAAGTCTCTTGGTGCAAAATCTGAAAACCAACAGGAAGTGAGATATTTAGAATTTTCTCTGCAAAATGTTTGCAGTTTTTGCCATTTCCAGACATCGTACTGTAATGAACTCCTCCTAGATATTTAATCAGATCAACATCATATTTGCACAGTCTAATCTAATCTAAAGGCCTTTGCGACGTTACATTGCAATGATCTTGAGTTTTCGCTGAAGCTTTCGTCCTTGGTGGCCCCACAAAGTTAGATTTTTCGCCATGAAACAGGAAGTTGTAACTCGGGCATACAATTTCCGATCTGCCCTAAACTTCACGTTTGATAAGAGCCTTGGCCTGAAGACATCTACACGCCAATATTCAGTTACAGTCATAGTGCCACCTGCGGGCAACAGGAAATGCCTTGCTTTACATTGTAATTAACTCCTCTTTGAGATTTAACCAGAACAACATGATGTTTGGTCAGTCTAATCTTAAGGCCTTGGTGATGTTAAATTGTGACGATCTTGAGTTTTCCATGAAGGGCTTGTCAGTGACAGCCTGACAAAGTCTGATGTTTCACCAGTTGGAAGTTGTTGTAACTCAGGAATACAATGTCCGATCTACCCCAGACTTCACATGTTTGATAATAGTCCTGGCCTAAAGACATCTACATGCCAATATTCAGTTATAGTCAAAGTGCCACCTGCTGGCAGCAGGAAGTGTGGCACATCAAAATGACTTTGCTGTATTTCTCCTATATTTACCCGCTTAAATGCATCTCGCTCTCTATTCGCTGTTTTCCTGAGGCCACCGGGTGGCGGTGGCCCCCGGTGCAAGGGCCATTTCATCGCTGCTTGCAACTTTAATTTAGGATTGATTTTTCACACTGCTTTCATATTTGCACACTTCTTGTGATTCTCTCTGTAGGGACCCCGTGGTGAAAGAGGGCCAAGGGGACCAACAGGGAAAGCCGGACCAAAGGTAAGGCTGTCATTTCCCCCCACTAATTTTCATTTGTAATATTATACAATGTAACATTAATAAATAAATTATATAAAATGCAAATGTAAAAGCACAAGGAAAAACATATCGTATACATCAAACAATTGTTTGGCACATTTAAATTAAATTAGGAAAAGCACACCACACCCTGACTGAAAACATCTCTGGCTTCCGGATATTTTAAACCTATTTCATCATTTGCCATGAAAGCTAAAAGCAGACACTGACAGGAGCTAATGGAGCTTCTATTACATTTTAAAATGCAATGTTTGTCTCATCGGCTCAGCTGGAGCAAATTAAAATGCAACAGGAATTTTATTGATCTACAAATCCTCTATCAGTCAAACAAATCTTTAATGGCACTCATTACCTCGGGCAATAAGCATAAGTTTTACTTTATTAATAATTGATTACTTGTGCATGGTCATTTAATACTACATTTTCAAACTGAAATGTTCTGTTTTGTTTCCCTCTGTCTCCTTCCTTTTCTTATTTGCTTCTCTGCCCCGCCTCCACAGGGCAACTCAGGAAGCGATGGCCCCCCAGGACCACCCGGTGAACGGGTACGGTATAAAGAATAATTGAATCCTTCCAAAGTATTGATTGTTGGATATATTGCGCCAGAGAAAGATTTAACATCCATTTCTGTGCTGTTTTACAGGGTACATTGGGACCACAGGGACCTGCTGGATTCCCCGGCCCTAAGGGTCCACCTGTATGTGACGCTGACACTATAGATATGACTTTAGAAATTCCTCATACATCTTCATTATCCAATCATTTGTCCTCTCTCTCTCTTTTCAGGGACCTCCCGGAAAGGATGGACTGCCCGGGCACCCTGGCCAGAGAGGAGAGACTGTGAGTGGCGTCTGAAATGACCTCAAACACTTTCGCTTACACACTTATAGAAATAAACTCACTTATGTTTTCTTCTCACAGGGTTTCCAAGGTAAAACCGGACCTCCCGGACCCCCAGGTGTAGTCGGACCTCAGGTAAGTGGAACACAGAATGCTGATGTCATTATTGTGACAAGTTAGAATTTTCTGAATGATTCGAGAATTCCAGAATAGTGACACTAATAAGATTCCACTAAACAAGATGAAAAAACTGAGGGTGAATCTCACAAATACTATCAAGAAATGTTTGGGTCATCAAAAATAAAAATGTATTTTATCACACACACGTTTTTTTTTTTTTGTATGAATATGTATAAGGAAAATGAAACCTGTTTTAAGACCAATCATTTTATATTACATTACATTTCCCATTGTGGCATTATTTTATAATGATTTTATTCTGTATTAGAATTGAGACTGAAATTTCTTTAACAATAATGACAAAAAATAAGTTTAATTGTCATGAAAATAATACAGCAATGCAAAATATTTTTTCAAAAGTCTCTTTTCTTAATGCAAAATAATATTTATTATTTTATTATTTTGATGTTGTGGTGGAATATGACAATAACAATGGTTATATGGTTTACTAAAACTGAATCTATTAAAAATAGTAATTCATATAAAGTTTAAATAAAATGAAATATAAATATTAGATGGAAATTACAACTGAAAAAGTTTAACTAAATTAAGTAACGAAGTACTAAAATTACTACTGAAATAAAAATGACTAAAACTTAAAATAAACCTAAAATGCAATCTGAACGTATTAAAAATATATTTTATCAATACATATTATAATAGTATATAAATAACAATTAATTCATCCAGGACCACAATATTAAAAAAACTTGTGGTCTTTTGACTTGGGCCGGTAAGCAAACACCTAGCAACCACATAGCAATGCCTTGGTAACCACACACAACACCCTAGAAAGTGACTGGGAGTTTTGAACGAGCCAGAACCCCCTCGGGAAATGTAAAAAATCAGCTTTCCAGGGCTATGCTAATTTTAGCTGTTTTTAAGCATTTTTAAGATGCTTCTACACTATTGTATCTTTAATGCTCTGGAGGCATTAGACACACTAGACTCTGTGCTGCATCTACCATCCACAGAAGAATAAAACATTATTAAGCGTTTGGCTTAGAAAACAGCACACTCCGCACACCCATCTGTTTCTCCAGCATCAGTACCACAGGCAGAGGCCAGAGACATGCGATACATATTCATGAGCCTGTCATCAGCCATCACTCGGTCATTAGATTATTTTAAAGGTGTCCTAAGTTTGTCACCAGGGAATCATAATGGCTCCATTAGGTTACATATGGGCGGTTTGTTGGCCTGTCTGTGCTTTGTCTCCTGACATGCTTTTGTTTGTGCGGTTGGATGTTGGCGCTGGCTGGGTAATGAATTATTCATAAGCAATCATGATATTCTATTTTTTTTATGCAAATGTTGAGGTGGGCACAGGTTTAAACAGTGCCACACACACACATATGGATATTCAAGTGCACATGCTCTGCCATGCAAATGGAAGCATATAATCTGACTTTCTTTTTTTTCTTCATGTTGCATAATTTGCATATCCACTTATCTTTTAGAAACACCTGTAGCATCTTTATTATGTTTTCCAGACTTTTTGATTGCTTTCCTTTATTATACTGTAAAAACACTTTTTGAAATATGAAATAACTAGTACAACCGTTCATTGTTTTCTCAAAGCATTGATTAAAAATCAATCTCAAAATATGGCTTTGAAATAATGAATTGTTTTTGCTATTAAAAATATGTATTGCTGTTAATCGATTAAAAAAAACGAATTAATTACACATTTTCCTGTAAATAACCGTGATTAATCACACCTAACATTATACATTACATATAATTTCAATCTAATCTCCAAATGAATGTCAAAAAACAAAATAAAGACAGTAGCCTATATTCTAATTATTTCATAAAAGATGCCATTAAACAAATAAGGCCAGTGTCACTGATACCAATACAGCTACTGATGTCTCAATGAATTCGATTTTTTTTCTCTCTCAATTTTAGCCATTTATTATAGCCATTCAGCATTACAGTATAATTGAACGCTATACATTTTAACATTTATTAACTTGATTCAATATCAACCCAAAGATTCATCTACCTCAATACCTTACCCATAATCCATCTCTCTTTCTACTCAGGGACCAACAGGAGAGACAGGACCAATGGGAGAGCGAGGTCACCCTGGACCCCCAGGACCACCCGGTGAACAGGGTCTACCTGGATCTGCGGGCAAAGAGGGAGCGAAGGTGCAAACATTTACACACAAAAAAATTACAAATGCACAGAAATACACCTTATCTATTGGTCAAAAGAGGTTTATAACATCATATCTGATTCTTTGCGTTCAAAGGGAGATCCAGGTCCAGCAGGACCAACCGGTAAAGATGGACCTCCAGGACTCAGAGGTTTCCCAGGCGAGAGAGGTTTACCAGGCCCTGTGGTGAGTATCAAGAATGAAACGTGATTTGAACAAACCCCAAACCCTAAGTGTTAAAGGTAGGGTAAGCAATTTTCAGAGCGGCTAGCAAAAGCAAGCTAGCTTTGATAGCACAAGATCCCACCCTCCCTAGCGTCTCTAAAGTGAAGCCTCCTTCAAAACAAAGCGTTATGAGAGACGGAATTAAACTACCTCATGTCTCAAAGAACATAATATTACAATTTGAACGTAAAAAAACTTTTTTGTATCGATAGTGTTGCCATTGAAATGCATTTGAGTCACGAACCGCTCTGAGTATAACATCACGGGTTTCCATCTCTGTTTCGGCACACAGTGACTGAGGTCTGTCTAACGCTTCATAATATGAAACGCGCTGATGACGTGTGATGTCTGACGGACCGAATGCAGTGATTGGGCGAATGTTGTATGGTCCTACGCCTTCCACAGACGAGATATATATATATATATATATATATATATATATATATAAATACATTTAGACCACTTAACTTAGTGATTGCTATCAGGATTTGAAGAGACTTTCAACCAGTATATCAAAAGATGTTTAAACTTTGTGTAACTCGCCCTTAAGTTTTGTACAGCCGAGTATCTCTCTCTTTTCATGTTTTTTCAACTGTGAGCATTTTAGTTTGTTGTTCAGTATAAATAGAACGTCCCCCGTGTCGTCCCTAACCTTCAAACGTGTCGCACAGGAGCACATGGATGTGTTTGTGTACGTTCAGCAGTTTTATTTGTCTGTTTGCAGGGATCAGCAGGCTTGAAAGGAAGTGAAGGACCTCCAGGGCCACCTGGACCCGCTGTAAGTAGACATTGTCTGTCTTTTTGTCTGTCTCTTCTCCAACCGCCTTGTTATTTGCTTGTTTACTTTGTTTTGTCTTTCTCTTTTATCCTTTTGCTCCACACTCTGGCTTTTCAGTGAGTACAGTGATTCAGTGTATATGATATTGATTTATATCTACAGTACCAGTCAAACATTTGAACTCAGTTCCCAGAATCTGTTTAATTATATATAAATTAGCTGTGTATACTATTTAATTCATGTTTTAGAGCGCATCGTGTAGATAAGTGGCGAGCATACACTACCATTCAAAAGTTCAGGATCAGTATGATTTTCTTTAAATAACTTAATACTTTTATTCAGCAAGGATGCATTCAATTCATCAAAAGTGACAGTAAAGACATTGTTACAAGTTTTCAAGTTACAAATTATGTTCTTTTGACCTTTCCATTCATCAAAAAAAAAATATATATTAAAGAAGAAAACAGTTTAATATTTCAAAATGTTACTGTTTTATTTTTGATCAAATATATGCAGCTTTGGTGAACATAAGAGACTTATGAAAGAAGAAGCTCAAGTATTTATATTTATTTATAAATGAATATTAAATAATAAATAATTAATATTACATTTATATTTATTATTATTAACTATTCAAATAAAATGTGAGAAATAGTAAATAAGTTGTTTCCAAATGTTTGACTAGTGATTATTCATAAATCATAGATGATTATAGCTTATCAAAGGGTTTGTCTGTTCACCTCTCCTCTTTTCAGCATTTTTTACTACTCAGATTTTACTTATCTTATATCTTATCTTATATATTTATCTTATATAATGCTGCATAGTTATATAATCAATAACAAAGGCAGTGTTTATTTCTGCATTAAAATCATAGCTTGTTTTTTATATGCACATGCCAGCTGTCTACGCCTCCATATGGATTTCTTCAAGAACAAATGCATAATTAATCAAACATCATCATGCCATCAGTAGCTAATGGTAGTCGCTGCAAGTGCATAGGTTATGAAATTTCATATTCACATTCATAGGGTTCTCCTGGTGAACGTGGTCCTGCTGGCCCAGCTGGTCCTACTGGCCTCCCGGGCCGACCTGGACCTCAAGGACCCCCAGGCCCCGCTGGAGAGAAAGGTGGACCTGTGAGTACACATTTGATCTTCATTTATAATCCCTGTTTTGTCCCATTGCATATGGTTCAAATATTCACTATAACCTTTCTCTCTGTCATATTAGGGCGAGAAAGGACCTCAAGGCCCAGCTGGTAGAGACGGTATTCAGGGACCTGTGGGGCTTCCAGGCCCAGCTGGACCAATCGGACCCCCAGGAGAGGACGGTGATAAGGTACAGAAGAAAATTAAGTGGTAGAAAGTGAGGCAAGAGAAATGAATTCATTATAGATAGAGAGACATGAGCATGTAATCGATGATCATGGTTGAATCTGGTGGGTTTGCTAGATGATTAGATCAGGATGAGGAGAAGTAAAGGTCACATTACACACACACACATAGATCAAACTAGTCAGTTGTCAGATCAATATTTTCTTTTGAGGAATGGATTGACGATTAGGGAATGAAATATGCAGTTAGCCTTATTGTAAATGATCTGATTTAACACTTAGGTGAACGTGTAAGGAAATTACATCACCATGACACACTCACACACACCTACACACACAGATTTGGGGTTTGTGTAGGTGTGTGTGACACCAACATGTGTTAGCATTGGCAGTTTTAAAGTGTGAGCGATATTTGAAGGATGTGTATGTCAGCTCTGCCATGTGTGACAGGTGCAAAGCCTTCTGGGACATATAGTCAGAGGAATAAATTACAGTGTTAGTTTCTAATGTCTGTCTTCACAAACAAAAATGGACCAAAAAGTATTACTGTGGGTTTTGTCTCCTGGCAATACCATATGTTAATACCATTTTTTTTTCAACATATACAATGATGGTATCATTACATTATTTGATTTTCCTACGATTGCCATGAATGCATTACTGTTCAAAAGTTGTACTATGTATTTTTGAAAGATATTCATACTTTTATTCAACATTTAAATTGATTAAAAGTGACCACAAAGATTCGGAAATGGCAGTGTATATGAATACGATGATCATAAAATACCATAATATCATTATCTAATGTAATATGTTTTAGTCCTATATCCTACATAAATCTTTGTGATGCATAAAATACTACATAAACACTCCTACATGAAATACCATGATATCACCATATGATACCAATATTGCACTATAATGTTTTATTCCTGAAGTTAGATAACACCCAGAAAAAACTGATTTTGTATTTTTGTATCATGTGAACTATTTGCAGATATTTGCATATGTAAATGCATTGTGTAAATGTATTGTGACAGGGCGAGATTGGAGAGCCAGGACAGAAGGGAAGCAAAGGTGACAAGGGCGAGCAGGTGAGTCACTCTGAACTTACTGTTTACATTTACATTTCAATTCAGACTGAAAGCATCATTTATTCAACGAGCCTGTTTGTTTGTGTCGTTCTCCCATGATGACCATTCATCCTGTTGTTACCACTGTGCGGTGATGAAAATAGATGTTATGAAAAATCTATGAGTTGTGCTTTCTTGTTTGGTTATTTCTTTCTTTTTTCCCATTTCTCTCGCTCTTTTTGCCATTCTTCAGGGTCCTCCAGGGCCCACCGGTCCCCAAGGTCCTAGTGGTCAGCCGGGTCCTCCTGTAAGTACTCTGAAATCATTCATGCCTCTTATGTCTTTCTGCGATATAAGCAGTGTTAGTGATGTCACTTCCTCCCTGCAGGGTGCTGATGGAGAGCAAGGTCCCAGAGGTCAGCAGGGTCTTTTTGGACAGAAGGGAGATGAGGGCTCACGAGGCTTCCCAGGACCACCCGGACCTGTCGGCCTTCAGGTTAGAAGGCGGACCTATTTTTCTAATACACTTTACTGGTCTTATAGCACACAATTGAGCTTACAACAGCGGTGGCACAATTCAGTTTGCTCAATGATGTACCTGATCATTTTGGAATAAATTATTCTAAATGCAGTTCATTATAGTTCATCATCAAGCAGAAATCAGAAAGCACAAGCTTTTTTTGGTTGTTATATTGAAACACTAAACTAAACAAATAGAGGAAATACAAGGGGAAATCTAGTGATAAGAATAAGAAATCAGACATTGACATTACAAGACTGGAGAAATGTGTACGGACAACGGACAGATGCAACCGGTAACTCATTTGTTTTGTTTTTTGTGTGTGTTTTTCTTAAATTAAATAAAATTTTGTCTGCATGTCACATTACGTTTTGCTTATCAGAGCTGTTGAAACCAGAGATTCACACCGGAGGCCTTTCAGCATGCCTCCGAATAATCCACACATAAGATGTCAACAGATGCACAAGTATTTGCATTTTAGTATACAGATGTTCACTCTAACAGTAGATAGAAATTTGTGGAGGAAATTATGCAAATATCCTGCCCAATTTTGAAGCACACTGCCATATAAAACTGTAATTCCCTACATTGCATCTAGAGTTGATGAAAACTGCTCAAACAAGCAAGCTTTTTCCGTAGTCTTTTTATGTCATGGAAAAACAAAAAATTCAAGGTCATAAAGAACGACAAGTCTGATCCAACACTTGGATTTCTCACGGTTACTGGCTGTTTTCGGGAACATAATGAGCAAAACTCCATTAAATAGCCTAGTATCCGAATTACATGTGCCATAACAACACAGCTTGACCACGATAGTTAAAAAAGGAAGGTTTGTATGTTGGCCGTGCTTGATGGACAAAATTGCGGTTAGCAACAAGGCTTCTCAGCACAGCAATTTGATTGGCTCTTTGGGCTGTCACTCATTTATCTATCATAAAGTCAGTTCATCAACATCATTCAAGATGGATAAGATCAAGTTTTTGTTGTTTTATGTCATTTAGACAGGTTAAAATGAGTTGTGATTGGTTTGCCTGGTTTTAACTAATTTGTGATTGTGTGCAGGGCTTGCCTGGACCCCCTGGTGAGAAAGGAGAGACTGGTGATGTCGGCCAAATGGTACAATTCCACATCTATCCTTTTGGTAAAATGTACATTTACTTGGATAGAAACAGAGTTTTCTCACTGTATCTTGACTTTACTCTCAGGGTCCACCCGGTCCACCGGGCCCCAGAGGCCCCTCCGGACCCCCAGGAGCTGATGGACCACAGGGACCTCCGGGAGGTATCGGAAACCCAGGATCAGTGGGAGAGAAGGTGAAGAAGCATTTCATTTCATTTTAATTACAGCCATAATGAGCTGAGGGATAATGTGTCAGACTCAGTAATAATTCCACTGTGTGTGTGTGTGTGTGTTGTTATAAAGTTGCTGTTGTGCCCTGTCAGTTGAGGATTTTCAGGTCTCTCTGGAGAAGGTGACTGAAGTGTTTGCTTGTGTGTCTGTGAGATTGAGATTGCTTGTGTAGTTTAATGTGTAAAATGGAACCAAGTAAGCCATTCAAAGGTTGATATTCCCAGAAAGTGTAACCCTGTGTCTCTGTGATGCTCTCAAAACACGGGTGGTTTGAGCATCACGACCAGCAACACTAGCTGAACCATTGTTTGTCATCCAGTATAGTGCAAGTATATGCAATGATGATTCCCTGTATAGATGTACGTACACTGTAAAAAAAAAAATGGTTTAAATTTTAAAAAGTGTTTGTGCTTAACATTTTAAGTTTAGACAGCTTGAAATGTGAAGTTGTACTAAGTGACAACTTGGATATTTGAGTTGACTGAACGTAAAATGTTTAGGCAGCACAAACACTTTAAGTTGAAACAACACATTTTTTTACAGTGTATAGACCGCTGTACAGACAGCTTTTCAAAGTGTATGCTAAAACATTTTAAGCAATGACTATACACCATGTAGATGCAGATGTGACAAAAACTAAATTTTGAGCCCGTCATGTGTAACGAGAGAAAGGAAGAGATTATATTCTTCATTAAATAATTAAACATGCTTTACTTACCTGGAAAAATATATTATGGCATACATTCAACAAGTAGCATTGCTGTACTTTACAAAAGAGCGTTCTGATTATGCCATGTACTTGATGTCCGGAGTTCAGGTTGTGTTTGCGCAGTGAGAGAGTCCGTGTGTTTATTGAGTGTGACTGTGAGACGTGAGTGCACTGTGTGTCTCAGCAGAGCGAACAGACAGCGTGCTCGCATGACTGCGCTCGATCACCTCAGCACCGTCCACTGTCAATATTGTTTAATATGGCACTTCAGCACTATTGTTCTGCCACAGAACCAAGGACCCATTTCACTTCTGCTTAGAGAGGAGTTTTGCCCAGAGAAATGAACCAGAAAAACACAGCTAAGGGGAGGACTTAAAAAAACAGATAAAGATGATAGAATGAGGGCTGGAGACAAGGCTGTTTGGTGTTAGTCTGGGAAGATTTACCTCACCACTTCACTCTGACAGACCTCTTATCCCACTACAGAAAGAGAGATACCTCAGTCTGACACACACACACATGAATGATGCAGTTCAGCAGTCTGAGAGACTCTTAATCCCTCAATATGGCAGACACGCACACTTAAACAGCCTCTCTAAAGCACAGAGAGCAACTCTTAAACAGGTTTTCAAGCATGAGAGAAAGCATGTTTCCGGTTAAACAGATGTAGTTCCTTAAGGGAAGGTTGGATATTTTTTCAATGTTCAATGTCACAATATGACTGTTTTGATAGTGTTTTTATTAGCAGTTTGCTAACAAGCATCACTATTATTGCTCTTTGAATGGATCTGTATCCGTTGATATTGGATATTTAATTGCGCATGCTTATTTGCCTTATTTTGTACCTTTATAGTACGTTTATCATCATTTAATTCTCACTTAACCTTTAAAAACTATTTTTTTAATAACACTGTTAAATGTGATCTTTTACAAATCTCAGGTAATATTTGATACTGTACAGTACACTATAATGTTGCAATCTGTAAATTCACTTGTAGCATTTTAACAAAATATTATAGATTTTTTAATTTTTATGTATTTATTTGTTTGTTTTATGTATTTTTATTTAGATATAATAGTGTAGAATTTTAATTTCAGTTTATTTATTTAGACAAAATATTATGGATTTTACTTTCAGCCATCTGTTTGTTTATTTTAATTTTTATTTACACAAAATAGTATAGATTTTACATTTTATTTGTTTTTTTTTCCAGTTATTTATTTTATTTAAACAGTGTAGAATTGTAATTTCAATTTTATTTTGGACAAAATCTATTTATTTTTGTTTAGAAAAAATAGTATAGAATTTTAATTTCAGTCATCTATCAATTCTCAGTCATAACAAAAATAATTATCAGCTTATCGAATTTTTTCAATAATGTTTGATAATTAATTTTCAAAAATTATAAAATTTTAATTTCAGTTTTTATTTAGACAAAATAGTATAGAATTTTTATTTCAGCCATTTATTTATTTATTTTCAGTTAATTGTTTTTATTTAAACATAATAGTGTAGATTTTTTTTTCATTCTTTATTAATTAGTTATTTTGTTTAGACAAAATAGAACCGATAAATGGCTGAAATTAAAATTCTATATAAAAATTATTATCAGCTTATCGATATCAATTGAACAATGAAATAAAATAGTTTCAGTATCTCATAGATGTACATTGAAGGAGGGACCAGAGTCATATATGGATACCAGAATATTATAGATAGGCTCTTTTGACTCCAGTAAGGAACTATCTAGCGATCACACAACAATGTGCTAAAAAACACCTTTGCAACCACCCACAACTCCTTAGCACAATGGCAGTAAGTTTTGCACCAGCATCAACACTCACTTCAAAAAATGTGCAAGTCTAGTTGTCATCACTCAAAGTGTCATCACTCCATTCAAGTCTGTCTGATTATATTATGATTTTCATCCTCATCTGATGGCTGACTGAAGTGGTCATCATCAAGGTCATTTGTCTGTCTGAATATTGATGTTGCACAGATTTTCATGCTAGATCGTGCCATTCTGCGGAGGAAGGCGGATTTGCTGACAAGACAGTGAATAATGATGCTGACGTGCTCTTCTGTCCAGAGGAGAAAATCTCTGCAGTGTTTGTGAGAAGAAGAGTGCGTGATACCATGTTTTACTTACATCTCTCTCTTTCTCTGTAGGGAGACTCTGGTGAAGCAGGAGAACCAGGCCCACAGGGAGACGTCGGCCCTCCAGTACGGCAAAACACACTTACAAACAAACTCACATGTGCAAAACTCTAAAACATCACTGCTGTCAGAATAACACACTCATATTTCATACCTTGTCTGTGTGTGTGTTTTAGGGTCCAAGAGGAGAGCGAGGAGAAAAGGGAGAGGCCGGACCCGCTGGTTCTGCTGGTCCACCCGGACCAAAAGGACCACCAGGAGATGATGGTCCTAAAGGAAGTCCTGTAAGTTCCCACCACACTCACATCTAATGCTTTATTTTGTGTCTGAAACATAATCTTTAAAAATGTCCAAACTTCCACATGCAGTGGCATAGAAGAACCATTTAGAACCTCGCAGTGAACAGTTCTTAAAAGAACCATTTTTTTCTTAATGTGAAAAATATGCAAGTAATCTGTAAAATAACCTTTTGTTCAATTGAAAGGTTCTTTGGATATTAAAGGTTCTTCATGGAACCATTGATGCCAATTTAGAACTATATTTTTAAGAGTGTATTATAGGTTCTGCTAGCTGATTGGTCAATAAGCATGGCCTATTGTCCCTTACTGTTAAGCAAAATACGCTTATAAGACCATGCAACTACCATATTTCTGATCAAATACAGAAATGTTTAAATGTCTTGGTTTGATTTCCAGGGTCCAAGTGGTTTCCCTGGTGATCCTGGTCCTCCTGGAGAGCCCGGTCCATCTGTAAGTACTTTTAATGTTTGAATGTAGTTGTTACAAAGACATTTTTAGTTTTTTTCCAGGAAGTGACATCACTTTTGCTTCCTCCTACAGGGTTTGGATGGTGCTCCAGGTGATAAGGGTGACGATGGAGAGCCCGGTCAGCCAGTGAGTGTGCTTTAAACACGAACATGTCAAATGATCTCTGGTGTCTGTGTATACATATGTGTTTCATATTGATTGCTGATTTTATAATGCTGTTTATTTGTTTATTACAGGGATCCCCTGGACCTACTGGTGAAACTGGCCCTACTGGTCCTCCAGGAAAGAGAGTGAGTAATGCTTTAGACATCATTTAAATGCATTGAACGTGAGTGCAAAATTAACTTGACCACACCTGGAGCCAAAAATATTTCTGACTAGCCATATATATTCATGTTGCTATTAATATTAATATATTTTTAAATAATATATGGATATATGGCTTTTTCTTTAGGGACCTCATGGACCTGCTGGACCTGAAGGAAGACAGGGAGAGAAAGGTGCCAAGGTAACATGCAACATGCACACATTCATACACACTTACATGTACTTCTATTACAGTACAGTCATGAACACCTTAATGTATTGATTTCAATGGTTTTGTGTCTCTGAATCAGGGTGAAACTGGTCTGGAGGGTCCAGCTGGTAAGACGGGTCCAGTTGGCCCTCAAGGAAGCCCTGGAAAACCTGGTCCTGAGGGTCTGAGAGGTGTGCCTGGACCAGTGGTGAGTGATACTGGACCGACCTTTCTGTTAAATGTATTGGGTGAATCGCACCTGTTAGAAACATATCCAGGTCATATTTTACTACAAAATCAAAACAAATATATAGCATAAAGAAATTGGAGCCATAGATTTAAGGTTATAAAAGATTTGAGATAAAAAAAAAAAAACTTTCGTATTTCTACAATGCAACAAAAATGACACATTAATAATGCATTAAACATGAATTGATTTTTATTTAAAGATCAATGAAGCTCTTTTCTTCAATTTTCTCATTAAATGTATACATTTCCCCATGTATCATGTAGTATTTCAAATTTTTGTATTAATGGATGAAACCTATTTTTTTACATTACATTTTTAATTTAAGATCAATGAAGCATTTTATCCTTAATGGGATCATTA
Source organism: Paracanthobrama guichenoti (assembly GCA_018749465.1). NCBI lineage: Eukaryota > Metazoa > Chordata > Actinopteri > Cypriniformes > Gobionidae > Paracanthobrama > Paracanthobrama guichenoti. The sequence continues at coordinate 93,122 of JAGHMJ010002591.1, forward strand.
CCATAACATTAAATTAATATTAATGCTTCAAAATATTATTGAACAACTGCAACAAAGTATATACTGTATATGCCACATTTCTCTTTCGATTTTCGGTTGAAATAATACTGACAATTTGAGTAAGAATCATCCTTTCACCTTCTAAGATATAACATCAGACCTCATATACAGTTCTGTCTATGGCCGTGATTCTGATTTGGTGTTAATAAATTATCTGTTTGGTTCTGATGTAGGGAGAACAAGGACTGCCTGGTGCTCCTGGACCCGATGGACCCCCTGGGCCGATGGTACCAACATGTTATTCCTCTGGGAATGAGTTCATTACAGTCTTAAATGACAATCCACAGTCCTCACTCTTCTTACCTTTCTCTCGCTCAGGGTCCTCCTGGTCTGCCTGGACTGAAGGGAGATACTGGTATTAAAGGTGAAAAGGTGAGAGAAGCAAATTCATCTTTGATACCCCTAATTAACCGGACTGTTGTGCTGTCTAGAGATTGGTAGCTAACTAGTTTTTAGAACACATCTGTAGTAATTAATTTATATGTTATTTGAACTCTGGCTGGCGTTATTGATTATGAATGAGTATGTTTAGTAATCATTTGGGTTGTTTCAGGGTCATCCTGGTCTCATTGGACTCATTGGACCTCCAGGAGAACAGGGAGAGAAGGGAGACAGAGGGCTGCCAGGCCCACAAGGAACTTCAGGACCTAAAGGAGACAACGTATGGAACACATTTGCACACAAACAGCAATACTAGCTAATATAAACTTTATGTATTTTCATAAAGCAGTCTTCAAAATCTGTCTTTTTCTACAGGGCATTGCAGGCCCCTCTGGACCTATTGGACCCATTGGACCACCTGGTCACCCGGTACCATTTTCTGACATTTCTTTGAAATCTTTTATGATGTACACTAAAGGGAATAATAACGGTTCTTAGGTTCAACATAGAACTTTGGTCTTATCGAGAACCATTTTTGGCTGTTTAAGGTTTTTGAGTAGCAATAGGGTTCCCTGACAATGTTCATTATATTGTTCGGAGTTCTGGGTTCTTTAAAATACCTGCAGTTTTCTGAAGAACTGGAGAATAAAACCCTCTTGAACGGTTCTCCCATGGCATCATCTGTAAAACCTTTTTGGTTACATGTCATTACTTAATTCTTCATTGTGATTTATATTTGTATTTCACTTCTGTTCAGGGTCCTCCTGGTCCAAAAGGTGCTAAAGGATCAGCTGTAAGTTATTCATGTTCTTATTTAAATACTCCTGTTAATTTAATTAGAAGATTCATTCATCATCTTTAATTAGCTCTGATTTATTTAGCATCCCTTTGCCTAAACCTAAACCTATTTCTGGTTCTGTCTTTATAGGGTCAGACTGGCCCGAAGGGTGAATCTGGAGTCCCGGGACCTCCTGGACCTCCTGTACGTAACCAGACTCAACAGAAAATTGCCTTTTATAAGAAAAAAAAAAAAGGCAAACTAAACACATAAACCGGTTATTCCACTGAGAGATAACAGCATAATTCAACAGATGATTTTGCAGTAGATGTTACATAAGTGTAATTGAGGTCTATTATGTTGTGTAAACTGAATCTGTTAAGATTTTTCTGAGGGATTCTGTGGATATTGCTTCCTTGAGAAAACCTGATATTTCATATCCACAAATTGTATTGGTACAATAGCTTCAGGTCACAGAGAGAAATGTCAGTGTAAAGATGTATAATCATAGTTATAGTTCTTTTTCAGGTTTATTACTGTAGTTTTTAGCCACATTTATTTGTAGAGTGAGAAATAGAACAATGTGATGTCCTAGCAACCAACCTGCAAACTGTCCGGAAAAGCCATAGAAACCACCCAAAACACCCTAGTTACTGCCTAGCGATGGCTTTTTAAATACCCAGGCCAGAACACCTTAGCAACAACTGAAACATTTGCACGGTCAAGCACTACTCGTGTTTTCCAACAAATTAAATAATGCACTGGCAACCACACAAACATTGTGAATTTTGCATGAGCAAGCAACACTCACATTTTCCAACAATTTAATAGTGGCCTGGCAACCACATTGCAAAAAAACACATTTGCAAAAACCAGAAGTTCTTAACAGTCACACGGAACACATTAGCAATTGCTTAACAACACACTAGTAACCATCCAAACATTGTCGTACCACATTTAACACTACTTGGCAAATCCCTAGGAACCACTCATAATGTCCTAGCAATACTCTATCAGCAACCTAGAACACTTTAGCAAATGCCTAACAACACCTTAGTAACCACCCAAACATTGAGATAGTGAATTTTATATGGGTAAACACCACTCACATTTTCCAAATGCAACCACATTGCAAAATAAATTGCAACTACCCAAAATGTCCCAGTAACCAAGATCCTAGCCATTACTCAAAACATTTCAGCGACTGCCTAGCATTGTGAATTTTAAACCCATATTTTTAATATTAATATTTTTCTAATGCTTTAAGGCATGTCATGTGAATATTAACGGTTGTCTTCTCATCTAGGGTCCACCTGGTGATGTCATCCACCCTCTGCCCATCCAGTCCAGCCCGAAACGGGCAAAGAGGAACATTGATGCCAGCCAGATGATGGACGATGCTGCAGATGCCAACTACAAAGACTATGAGGACGGCATGGAGGAGATATTCGGCTCTCTGAACTCTCTGAAACTGGAGATTGAACAGATGAAACACCCGCTGGGCACACAGAGTAACCCCGCCCGCACCTGCAAAGACCTACAGCTGTGCCACCCAGATTTCCCAGATGGTATTTATCTCTCTCTCTCTCACACACTCACTCACAATTTTTAATTTCAAGATGTGTTAATGACTGTTTTACACAAAGCATCAGTAAAAACAACATTAACCGATAGATAGAAGGTACCCATGATGCTAATATATATATATATATATAACAAATATTTGCAGTTAATTACTATTAATTAATTGGCGTATCATGTAACGATAGAATGATATAAGTTCCTTTGTTGAGTACCCAACTCTTGCATTTTTGCCGGTGATATGCGTACTTTGGTCCCAGTTTTTAATGATCAACAGTATATTTAGCTTATGATGGATCACCCTACTCTCTCTCTTTTCAGGTGAATACTGGATTGATCCGAACCAGGGCTGCTCCAGAGACTCTTTCAGAGTGTACTGTAACTTCACAGCAGGTGGCGAGAGCTGCATCTTCCCCGATAAAAAGAGTGAAGGGGTAAGACAGCCGCAAAGCAAAACACTTTGGGGCGACTTCTCAGAAGTCCAGATGTCAGAATCACAATGCACAACAACACTTTTAAAAGTATCACATATCAAAATTAAGATAAACACCCTAAATTCAACTCACATGTTAAGTATAGTCCATGGATTCCTGAAAATCCTCCAGAGAGAAATTGTTCAGCTTAGCATGCTGAGAGGAATAGACGTACAGTCTCACTGTCTTAAGGTCACATCTGATTTTCATCGGATTTGCTGGAGGTTTATTTGTCCACTGAAAATCTATGGAAAGATGTACCCTGCACATCAGAATGACATTGAACGGCCTGTACTTTGTCTTTCACAGACTGTATTTTTTGCTCACATCAAACTGAATAAGGGCTATACGCACAACTCAACTCTGTATTAGATTCTGCAGACAAGTGTGACGAGTTATTTGCCTTAATGAGTCTCAGAAGCATCACTGATGGAGAATCACTCAGTGGGGTGTGAAGGTGACTCTCACAAACAAACAACAGAACTAACTTCAGTGCTTCTGCAGGGTCACCCTTCACTCCAGCAGACAAACAGTTACCTCCTCAGGCCAATTCTCCCCAAGCACAAATATTTGCCTTGGCAAGCTTTTAATTCAACCCATGCATTCTGATGGACCTCGTCACACTAGGTGCATCATTTTTGGGCCAAATTTTAGAGTTTTTTTTTTTTTTTTTTTGTAATTTTTTTGTTCACTCTGCAAAAGAGCAAGTGGAATTTGCTTCATATAAATGGTTGGGTCCCCTTAACAATGGATATGATCATTCATCCTGAAAGAAAATGCTTTTTTTTTTTTTTTTTTTTGGTTTTTAGTCACATTGTTATTCATTAAGCAAAAATATTATTATTATAAATTATTATATATTGTTAAAATTTGTTAGGTTTTTTAATTTAAGGCATTTTTTACTCCATAAAACGAATTATTTAATCAAATTTAAAGTACGGTATATGAATTGGTATATGAATGTTAGGACCCTCTTTACACTGGATGTGAAAATGTATCCTGAAAAAAAAATCTAGCATTTTAAAACTTTTTTTAGGTTTGTGTTTTTTTTTTTTTTTTTTTTACTGTACTGTGTACTCCATAAAACAAATTATTTCATAATTTAAATGATATACATATCATCTTTGTACTCATTTTCCTAGTTCACTCAGCAAGAAAAAATATTTTATTATATTAAAAATTACATTATCATTATAATACAAAAATTAAAACATTTATTTTTAACATGTTTTCTCTGCAAAAAAATCATATTAAAATTATATTATTAATTTGTGTGAATATTTTAACATTTTTTAAAAGATTTTTGTTTGCTCAGCAAAAGATATGTATCATTATATATTAGATTATAGTTTGTTTGACTGTTGAAATAATGTGTTAATTTACAACACAATGGCCAAAGACATTCATCTACATGTGCAAACCGGATACAAGAACATGTGAAAGCCCCTGCCTCGGACAGATTGACAACTACACTGAAAAACAGATTCCCATTGGCTGTCTCTTCTACCCTCTCATTCTCTTCTGTATTGACTCCAGCTAACTCTCTCTCTCTCAGGCCAGACTCACCTCTTGGGTGAAGGAGAATCCAGGGTCGTGGTTCAGTGAATTCAAACGTGGTAAACTGGTAAGAGTGACTCCTCTTTTTTTGTCCTCCTGAAATAGTCTCCTATTTTACAGAGCAAAATGGCTCGCTGGCCCAAAGACAGTCCAGGCACATGGTATAGTCGCTACAAGAGAGGGTCCATGGTAAGTAGGAATGCATGAGAGAAGGGGCCCGATGCCGAGGGTCCACGGATTCTGGGCGATCGGTCTCTTGAAGGCCCGTGCTTCTGCATGCTTCTCGGATCCCTTCATGGCCGAGCATGGTCATCATCAGAACAGCGGCAAAAAGTGTTTGCTTAGACTTATGGGTAATCTGAGAGCTGTGGGCGGAGACGTCAGTCAGTCTATTGACCCAAAAAACTTACCTTAGATTTACAGATTTGGGTGTGAAGCGTCTGACTGATGGAATCCAACCTGTCTTCTGTTCCTGTAAGTTTGAGAAGTGACCGAGTCCGTTAACACATGACTGTAGATCTGTTTCAAATGCTAGTAAGATACTCACCTACAGGTGGATTACATTTTTTGGCATTATGGACACGCAAAGGCTGTATCAAACATCTTCCATATAAGATACTTAGTTACACACTTAGTTATAGTTACAGAACAGCATGCATCTTTTGCAGAGAAGATGATCCCCGAATGCATTTTGATGAGCTCAGTGAAAAGCAAAATGTTGACTATACATTTAAGTTTTAGTAGGGCAGCATGATTAAGCGACGATTAATTCCTCAATTTTTTTATTTTAAAGTGAAATATATTACGATAGTACAATCATATACATTTATTTTTTATTATTATTATCGTTTTATAACCATATTGCTATATAAATGTATCTCCAAATCATGCAGTCCTTCTATTTAGACGAATGCAGTATCATATAATATCATTAGTTCAGAGGTAAAAATATGAATAACCTTATGTTGAAAAAGATCCCAGAAGTCCTTGGCTGCATCCAAAATCGCTAACCTGTTATGAAGTAGGCAAAAACAGTACGAGACAAGTATGCCTGAATTCACATTTCTCATAAAGGAGTAGGCAAAAAGTACCCGGTTGACCTTCTGCTTCCGACAAGATCCTGCACTTTACTATCCCATGAGGCCACAGGAGAGGATGTATGAATGGCAGTGAAGCGACGCAACGGATGCTGGTAGGTCACATGATAATGACAACACGGTGAAGGTAGTACTTCCAGATTACATTCATAGAACATACTTTTTTAGTGGTCGTGAAGTAATTACTAAAAGAAAAACAAGAACCTACTCAAGAAAGTATACGATTTCGGACGCAGCCCTTGTGTTATGCTTTATGTGATTATTTTGATTAGATTTTAATTGCTGCCGAGGAGGAGCATTTCAAATCCGTCACTGAGGATCTATTTCACATAAGCTGCTGCCTTAGAAGGTAGATACTAGAGCGTAAGCTGTTCACTAGCATTTGGAACAGAGCCTTTGTGTCTGTGCTGGATCTCAGTCACTTCACTGAGCTTCTGGGTTCAGCCTCTCTTGACATGCAGCTGTGATCATGAGGTAATGTGGTCATGGGCAGATGTTCTCATGGGTTGCATGCATGCATGGATGGAAAGTGTGTGAGCGGAGCCCCTAATCGTAAGTATATTGTGTGTGTGTGTGCATGGAGCATGCGCTCGCTCTCTCAGTCAGTCACATATGTGTGTGTTTGTGGATCAGAGGAGATGGAGTTTTCTTCTAAACATGGGTTGGTATATTCAAGAATGAAAACAAAACATTTGCATATTTTCCGTAATGCAAATGTTGCATCACACCACAAGGGGAGAATTTGCATATAAACCAGTACAACTCATTTGAATATATTAGTGAAATTTTCAGTGGAATCTGTGGAGTTTATCAGCCATGTTTGAATGTTTAAGTGAATTTTGCTGTTTAATACATGCAGAGCAGATCTGTTCTGGGAAAAGAGTTTTGTGCTCTTACCTGACTGATGATCAAAGTTAGAAGATTTAACCACAGATAAATATATACACACGAGGCAGTTATTCAGCAAGGATGCATTCAATTGACCAAAAGTGACAGTAAAGACATTTCTAATGTTGCAAAAGATTTCCATTTCAAATAAATGTTGTTCTTTCTGGTCATTAAAGAATCCTGAAAAAATTATAATTTCACTAATTCTTTTGCCTTGTTTTTCAGTTAAAGTATTTACAAAATATTTTAAACAAGATGTTAATTCTTGTTTTTTAAAGAATGTATCTTATTTTCTTATGATTTTGAAAATAGTTTTTCCTTTTTTTAGCTATTGTAGACACTTAAACTCAAATCTTAAACAGCAGCGTTGTGTGCACTGTGTAAACATGACCCTTATTGTAGTTCTAGAGTAAATGTGAACATGACTTATTCATTTTTGGTGTGAAAAGGTCTTTGCATTTGCCATTAAAGAACAAATACACACGCCCAGCCCAGGTGAGAAAAAGTAATTCAATTAGTTTTTTAAGGAGTAACTCAATACTGTAACGTTGCCCAACACTGGTAAGTCATTGGACCAGAAGGGGTGTGATGTGTAGTTTTCAGCAGAACCTCTAGCCGTTTGTCAAGCCGTTATCTAGACAGCATTGCTGTCTGTTTCTCTGTGCAGCTCTCGTACGTGGATGCGGAGGGCAATCCGATTGGAGTGGTGCAGATGACATTCCTGCGTTTACTCAGTGCCACGGCTCGACAGAACCTGACCTACAACTGTTACCAGTCAGTGGCTTGGCATGACCAGGATCTGGACAATTACGATAAAGCCATCCGCTTCCTGGGCTCCAACGATGAGGAGATGTCTTACGATAACAACCCATACATCAGAGCCGCTGTCGACGGCTGTGCGGTAAGAGCCAGAGATACGCATTTTTTTTTTTTTAGCCAGTTTAAACCTAAATCTCTAATAAGCGATGTTCTTAATGTGCCCTTTCTTTCCTCCCGCAGTTGAAAAAGGGCTATGAAAAGACTATTCTTGAGATCAACACACCGAAAGTGGAGCAGGTACCGTTTGTTGACATTATGTTTAACGATTTCGGCGGAGCAACGCAGAAGTTCGGCTTTGAGGTCGGACCGGCCTGCTTCATCGGCTAAGACTGCTCAGCGAGCACACGCGAACAAAACATATTAATTTTCTCCGAAAAACAAAACACAAGAAAGAAATAGGATGACTTATTTGTAAAGTTTTGTGTTTCCAAACAAACCCAACAGATACCAAAGTAAGGATAAAAGAAATTTGAGGAATGGATGTCTAAACAATGGGTTCTTATAACAGAGCAACCTTTTTAACCTCAGTGTACCCTCTGCATCACATGCAAGTTTTGAAACTGGATGAGGTCATCGCTCATGTCTCTCCCAGCCCTGCCCACTTTACGCTCATCTGACTCTTTGCCCCTCCCACAGGCTGTATAGACAGATTAGATCCATCTTTTTATTTCCCGCCTGTTCATGGGCTCGTAGCGCTGCGCACGTCCGGTTCGGCATTTTCGTACGAGAAATCTTTTCGGTTGGTTTGTTTGCTTGGGCTTTGTGTTGTTCCTCTTTCCACTTCTAAGCTTTGTGTTTTTTTGTGCATACTTGTTTTCCATTCCCTGGAATGGTGATTATATATATAAATATATATAAATATTTTTTTCTATGTTTGTAAGTACTTTCTGTATATTTTTTTTCTGGTGAAGTGTTTTTTTGGTTCTGGCTTCAAAACATGCATGTGAACCCATTGAGCGATAAGGACAGAGCTGCTGGCTATTGGATATTTTTTTAATTTTTATTTTTTTAATCACTTATACAATAATTGACAAAAACCCCAATAAAGAGCCTGAGGAAATTTCCAGTGAATCTGAAGTAAAGAAAATAAAGGAAATTATTAAAGTACGACAAAAAAGCAACTGCACCAAAATGTCTTATTGCAGATGTGAACGTCTTTTTTGTAATTTAAACAACAAAATGACAATAAAGTAAAGAAACAGCCGTAATGTGAGCATTAATTTGCTACCTGTCATGTTGAACTGGCTTCCTAGGGTCTGTGAGATGAGGGGAATCTTTGATCTGATGTTCATGAATCTGTGCTTCCCTGTATCAGAAGAGCACACCGTCACACTGAGGAAACACAATATCAGTAAACTAGGTGCTATTTCCTTCTGTCTGTGGTGCTACGAATATATACCTTTTTTCCTGTAACTGTTTGTTGTAACTGAAAACGGCTCTGCGGTGATGCCCAAGTGGTTCCACGTCCCCTGTCAAAGTCCTTGCTTTGCTTCCCGAGGTGGCAAAGTACTTTTATGCATGCCATAAAATCATATTCATTTATAGATGAGAACACGTTTTTCTTCTGTTATCATTCCTCACCACATTTGACAATGTCCAGATTGTTCCATATGGAGGTAATTTATGGTCTTCCAAAGGCTTTAGCTCACACTTTGCATTACATTGTTCATATCACAGTCTATTTGCATTAAGTACTTTATTGAAATGGTTAATTGGAGCACAATTACTGTTAATACTATTGTGTAACATGGCCCATGTAAAGTAAAGTGTTGAAAACAAGCCGTCGCATTGGAAAGAAGACATACTAAAAGTTTTAGCATTTGAAACCACTCTTGGGACCTTTTGATTAGATATTTTTTGGAGGGTTCTGTTGAACCAAAACGCTTAGAGGAATGAATAGTTAACTCAGCTTTCCTTCCAAAGAGATTTCTCTTAATTTAAGAGACTTGAAGACCAAGCATCAGATTGTCTTGTGTGATTATTCAAGTATGTTGTACATTCGCTAGCATATATTCCTGGATTTGTTGTCAGTGACTAGAGCCATCTATCATCTGTTGCCACTAAACATTTTCCTGCACCCTTTTGTTCTGCTTTTGACCACTATGCTACTGCAAAGTCTTGCTCTCCAATTTTTGATTGAATATGACTTGAACTGTTTCTTTTAAGAGGATTCAACATGGAATATGCAGTTTTGACACAATTTTATCAGTACGAAACGAATTTCAACCAATTCTTCTGTATATTTCAAAACCAGCAGTAATGCTGCCAATAAAGTTTATTCTGTTTTGTTTTTTTGTCTTTGTAATGTTTGTTTGTTTGTTTGTTTGTTTTTGCGGTCGTGTCAAACCTGTGTACGAGCAGTTAGAAGAGGTATTGGTTTTGTGTCAATAAATTCAAGTTTACTGTGTCCACCCACCCTTGTATGTCTTTTGAAGCATTAAAACTTTCCTGTATGCATGAAATTGTTAAGCTTTCTCTTGATGTTTCGTCCCACAGCCACAATTTCTTTTACCGGCGGTATGATACATCCTCACAGTGCTCAGATGAAAACAGGCCTGTCCTTCATTGTGAAATGCAGAGAGAGCGATGTTTGTTGTAACTCTCTACCAAAGCCCTTGTTCCTTTGTAGTATATTTATTGTATTATTTAAAAATAATAAATGTTAATTGATACCAGTAGTGTTCTCGATATCTGATAAATATATATCTGATATCAGATATACATCTTTATATCTGATAACTGTTATCAGTGTGATATCATGTAGAGATGCATGGACCTGTGAAATGACATTTAGAAATATCAGTGGTTATACACGCCTGAAACGAAGCCTGAAAAAGCTTTTCTTCACATTTGAGATTTAAAACGTTTAAACAAAAGGTGGCATGCATTCAGCTGGAATGATCATTGCATGACGTCATCCTGGTAAGTATTTTGACCTCAACAAAACTTAAATATTTCTTATTTTACATATTAGTTTTACATTATAATACATACAGTTTTCAAAGTTTGCAACATAAAAGTTTTGGACCACTGTAGTGTATAAAAGAACAATCCAATTATGTAGAAATGACAACCAGATCATTGAACATTTTAGTAGCTGTGATGTAGCCTAGCTACATATATTTTTTAATACTTTTCAGAAATATGCACAGGTCTGTGACGTGAAAACTAACTGTTGTTGACCGTGAATTTGATGGTTTTCACCTTTGTAGGCCAACCGCAGTTCACATCACATGGGTCCCTCGACAAAAACCCCAGTAAGATTTTTCATAGGCTTTTGGATTATCGCAAAAAAGCAAGCTCTGTGATCTAGGGTTGTGCCGATAGAGGATCGTAGCCTATCGTGTATCGACAATAGCCAGAGATGTCGACGATTGCGATATTCCCAAGATGATAATTGGCTTGTTTTGCCAGTGTTTTAAATTGTTATTATCATTTTAAGGCTAGTATTATTATTAGGATCTACAATTTATTTTCCTTCCTTAATTTCATAACAAAAATCACCACATTACCACGCCTGCGACAACACCGACACGCGCATGAGGAGTGAGGACTACTCGATGAAAATGTTTTTAAAACTACATCCCACATCAAAATTAAATTGCAAGGTAACCCATTCACAAATTTTCTTGTTATAAGCTTGATGCATCATTCTTATACAGTTGTTTAAGCCCAGATGAAAACCGCATAGATGTTTGTCAGGATTTTAATGTTTCCATAGCACATTTAATGACACTAATAGGCCTAATAACAGTCTTAGATCCACACACACACAGCACAAATCTGTGACTTAAAAAAAGCAACGCATTTAACAAGCAATATATTGATGCTTCTCATTTATCAGCTTTTGTTAAAGTAGAGAGAGACAAAGCTTGTGCAGGAAAAAGTGAGCGTTTACATGCACGATCTTAAGCCGATCGACTCATGTAAACACATTAACCTGCATTCTTTGGGCTTATTGAAGTGCGCATATGCGATATGATTTATAAAGCGTCCTTATTAAGCACATCCAGACTCTTTCTTGAAATGTGTTCTTATCTCGTGCAGAAGTCAAAATGCTGCATTTGTGACGGCATGAGAGATAATAATATTATGTGTCTGTAAATTTCCCACTGATACGTTAAAATAAAATTAAATGTTTTTTATTTAACGTCACACCAGACATAACAAATGGAATACTCTGTGTCATATAGGCTATTATGTCTAATAAGCAAATTAATGAGTAAAGAAATAAGCAAGTTAATGATCAAATAAGTAAGCCCCGCCCCCACGATAGTATCGCCAATCTCACAGGCTGACGATAGGACGACATGAAAATGGAGAATCTACTCCGTCGGTTCTGATCATCATTCTGAATCCCATCTGGGTGTAGTCTTGGCGACTACGGGATTTTCAAATGTTGCTTTTTTTAATGAAATTTACCTACATTCAAGTGTTCTACCTACATTCATAGTGCTCTTTGTTTAAAAGCAGAGGCTCTGTTCTTTCTTTTGATATATTTACATGTTCAGATATTCATACAACAAAATATTCTGGGGGCCATGAACATTTTGTGGAAAATATTCAAAAATGCTGGCAGCTTTTTAAAAACAAACGCTGGTGGGGAAAGAGTTAAAAAATGTGCTCATCTGTGAAAATAATCTTGATAGACAACACGTGTATGAATTTTGAAGCTTTAATGCCAGAAGTAAAAAGCTAAACAAACTAGGCCAATACCATGGTCCCACAACTTCAACTAGCTTCCAACAACTCTTTCAGTTTTTTTAATCTAAAAAAAAAGTTTTAGTTGGTTTATAAGATCACAATTATGAGTGTATTGATGCTGGAGAAGCGGACTGAGTTTACCTGCTCGGCGTGATGTCAGGAGATTAAACGACCCTTGTTAGCAACCGCCTTTTTCAAGACACCTTCAAAAAAAATCACGAGTGGTAATACTGATGTGTTTTATGTCGTAGAATAAAACACGAAAGTGTCTTGAGCTTGTGTTCACCACAGGCCTTATTTCAGCCATTTAACCAAAAACCCATTCAAAAAAACCCATTGACTTTGTGATGAGGGAACCGGAAGAGCTAAAATGCTAACTCGTTGGGTTTTCCTGTAGCTCAAACAATAAGAGCGTGGCGCTAGCAACGCCAAGGTCATGGGTTCGATTCCCAAAAATGTGTACCTTGAATGCAGTGTAAGTCGCTTTGGATAAAAGCGTCTGCCAAATGCATAAATGTAAATGTAATGTAACGCTTCCGCGTTTTTGTCCTACAAATTTACATCATACTGTTGTTTATGAAAGCCTGTAGGCTAGGGATGTGATTGTGAGGACATTTTCCCAGCGGTTAATCAACGCATGACAATACCGGTAATACCAGGACTTTTAAATTGCTAATTCTAAAGTGAAAGTAAAACGCACATCGCCACTTGGGCATTAATAACAGTGCAGAGCAAAGCGAGTGTTTTCAATGAATTACTGTGGAAGATGAGCTTCCATAGGAATGAACTGAAAACGCGGAATGAACTTAAATAGGCGCTTTTACATTTCGTGTTGAAACCAAATCTTCCACCGTCATCTTGTCAGTCAGCTCCTCACTCTCGTGATGAATGAAATCTGACACCTGCTGCGGGTCTGTGCTGCGACTCTCGTTCGGCTCACGTTGTAGTGTCTGTTCTCTAACTGAACTAAATGATTTTTATCAAAATCAAAACGGTGGGGGCTAGGGATGTCACAAGTACCAGTACTTCGGTACTAAGTCGGTACTTAAATTATAAAAATGTGATGATACCAGCATTTCTGTAGTACCGACTCCCGAGTATATCCGGTACCCGCAGCTGCGCTCAGTCGCTTCCGTGTTTATCTAAGCGCAGGACTCCAGACTGTAGCTGAATATATATACTAGTGTCTGTGAATATTAAACTGCAAAATACTATTTAAATATTACTCCTGCATGTTCTGCGTCTCTGTGGGAATGAAGTCGGGCGCACGCACACGCACAAACACGCTCGCTGTCTTTGTAGTCTCTGCCGTGTGTCACTATATGAGGACACGAACGCATAAACCGTCACTTCATGAGCATTTACCGTTTCACCGTCATATCATGAACACAGGCACTCAAAGGTCTTCACGGCAACCCGTCAAAATAAAAATTTGGTTTAACGTGAAGAAATTGACAGAATATATTAGGCTACTGTTGTACAGTAGGTTTAGCTACATCTCTATGTAATAATAATAATAATAATAATATTATTATTATACCTAGATCGTTGCTTATTTTTCACTTGATCTTTTTTTAAACAGCATACAGCCTTTGAATGTTGATGTATTATTTACTTTTATTACACAGATCTGTGGAATACTTGATTCTGATTGGTCAATCGCGCATTCCAGCGGTATGTTATTCCCAGATAACAACCGCCAAAGTGAATAACACACCGCTCATCCGGGTACTACAAGTTATCTTGTAGTTAAAATGCATCTGCCGGTCAAATAACGTACTCCACATGGCTCTGGAGTGTTAATAAAGGCCTTCTGAAGTGAATCGTTGAGTTTGTGTAAGAAGAATATCGATATTTAAAACTTTATTAAGTAATGTTTCAGCCGATCGCCTCCGCTTCACTCACTTTATTCTGCGATAACAACCGGCTGGGTGTATATTATTATTAATGATTATCATCATAAATAATAAACTCATTGAATTTAATTACATTTTTAAAAAGTAGTTCAAATAAAAATAAAAACATTTTGCTGTGGTACCGAAATCGGTACAGAGTACCGTAACATTTTTATGGTATTGGTACCGACTACTGGAATTTTGGTACCGTGACATCCCTAGTGGGGGCGGTGCCACGGTGGGCAAGTGATGTAACACCAGCAACACAGACTATCGCAGAAAGCCTACTGTAGACTGATGCAATGCTTTTGCTGGAAAATCAAAAGGATGTGACGTTTACGCGTGCCTGAGAGCCTCTTGTCCGTTCAATGTTCAGGATAATTTTGAAAGGGCATTATGCAAAGAAAAGGGATTAATTCAGACTATAACCTCACATAGTCAGATCTATAGCCTCAAATATAGGCATACTTTATAATCAAACTGTCATAAGAGTCATTTTAATTACCTCACATGACAACAATGTCAGTGAATCACAGAGCTGGTCAATCATCCACATCGCTATGACCAGATGCTTTCTCACCACTGTCATTGTTGTTGTTTATTTCGTCATTGAGAGGAAAGCGCGCAGCACATATTTACATATTCATCTAAACTTCGCTCTCAGCAGCATGGACAGCATCTGGATGTTCAACAACAATATATCGCTGCAAAGACATTTCCAATATATTTTTTACTCCAGCAAAGAATGGAAAAAAATATTATAATATATCGGGGCAGTGAATAATGTTCATTCTCTTCTATGGCCCCGATCAGACAGAATGCATTTATCAGGTTTGAAAACACAAGGCGCACCGAACTGCTTTTTTTTGGTTGATGTTTTTTTTAATTTAGAAAAGCGCAGTACGCTTTTTATGTTGCTAGGCAACCCCTGAATCAGCTGTCCTGTCAAATCAAGGTAAGCGCAACCACAACGGAAGGCCCGCCTCTCCATTCAAACAACTGGTCAATGAAAAAAAACATTAGGCACTTTTCTGCTCAGTTGATTTTTTTTTCAACTTCATGTTCTCAGAGCGCTCCTACAGCATAAACAGCATGTAAAACGCTCACTGCCAATAGAAAACTACTTAAAGGCGCCCCTCACTGCAAAAAACACATCAGGGCCTATGTGTGCAAGAGTGCGAGCGCGAGCAATTGCTGGCTGCAGTTCACTTAAAGGCCGTAGGTGTCGCTAATAAACAAGGGTTTCTTCTGACTGATAGTGAGCATGACCGTACAGCTTGACCAACTAAAGTACTTGCAGCTTGCAAGTATGAAGATATATGATCTGTCTAAAATATAATTACAGTTTTTTCCTATTTGCCCAATATTAATTATAAATCAAGTCAAGATCTTTCTCTATAACAGAAGGTAGTAAAGTGCACAGAGACAGCTGTAATAACCCAGAGCTCAGAGACTGGAGTCTTTTTCTCAAGAGCCCCGTGTCACTGGCCTAGATCCATCTCAAACAGCCCTGACTGCAGGACGGAGCGCTGGAGCAGATAACATTAACATATCCAGCACGTCAGCCCGTCTCAGCTGTAGAAGACCAGAATCACACCGCTCGCTGTTACTGATCCAAACAGTAAAGAAGTCAACTTAATCTTAAGCCTCTGGCTGACATCTCGTTTATCCAGTATTACCTCTGATGAAAGTGCACAAGGTGTTTTTGTCGGGCCTAAAATTCATACTCTTGCCAAATTTATTCAAATTAAGTTTTGTACTTTGCGTAATTTCCTTCTGAAATATCAAACAACTGACATCCAAAGTGAACCAGTGAGAAATAAACTAGCTACACTGACCATTCAAATTACATCAGCAACAACACCAGCACAGAACTGCAAAGGCTGCTTAATTCCTCATTTATGCAACCTATTTCCAAAAATAATCTATTCCCAAATCAGTGGGCATGTTCAGAATAGTCTGGGGCAGATGAGTAAGTTGACCCACCCTCTTTATCTTGGCAACTGTACACTTTTATTGTCATGTTTGTGACTATATATTTTGGAAACACTCGTAATTTCTGCTGTGAAAAGGAGAAGCACATGGGAGGAGTGGAAGGCACCCATTTAAAAACTGGTTTTGGCTTATCAAAGTAATAAAAAAAAAATAAAAAAAAGATGTAATGGCTGTTGCATCAGAGCAAATTTGTCCAGGTCTAAAATATTTATGCTCCATATTGGTGAGTTAGCAATGTAAAAAAGTTTCAATGACATGTTATTCATTCTAATTCACTTTTATTTGATTCAACAAACTCTGTTTAGTCTTGTTTCAGAATGGTCTGCTGCCATAATACTTGTATTTATAGTATTTATGTATAGTTGAAATATATTCAAATAGCCTGTATTTTAGTAGCCATGCTATACCAACCAACCGGAGACTCTGAGTGTGATGCACTCTTCATTCTGAGTTGGAAGTCGCAATGAGCTGTTTGTGGAGAAACGGGATTATAACTAATTTTGGATTTAGTGTTTTATGTTATTTTTGATACAACAATTTCTCAGCTTTCAAACTGTCATAGCCACCTCAGTTTAAACTGGAGCTCGGAGCGCTAGCGAACCGATTACTTTTTACAACATTATTATTTTTATTTTTTTTTGCACGAAATAGGCAAATAACTATTAATAAACATCAGAGAGTACGTTTAAAGATACAGCAACACTTACGGAAATGCATCATCTCTAGAGTAAGCGCCAAAACGCGCATTTCTTCAAAACGCGTAAATAACGACATGTCACGTGACGTCACATTTACCTCAGAAAAGTCATTCAATGTCCATTACTCGTCAGTTAGTAAAAAATATTTTGCTTATTTTACTAAAAGTTAAGGCATCTTATACAAAACTGGATTAAAAACAATGTTTCAACCATGGAAAGATGTAAATAAAATAACTTCATCACGTGACGTTTACCGCAGGAAAGCCATTCAATGTTGCTCGTCATTTATATTAAAAATATTTCAGTTAACCTACAAGTTAAAAGTTCAGTTAAAATACAAACACATGTATCTGTATCGGAAGTCATGTGGTGATAACAGAATAATAGGCCTACTGGTTGAAATGTTTCGCATACAGTTTCACATACTACATTTAATAAACATAGTAGACAGTATGCAGTACATATGAGCAGTAGGCTATGCCAGTATTTAATTCTTAAAAAAGTCTTGTATAGCTCTTGTTGAATACGGTTTTCTTGAGAATTAGTGATCGAAGCAGAGAGGATGCCATGAAGGATAGCTACAGAAATACAGGTTGCTATATAATTTATGTACAGCATGAATGAAAGAATAAAGCTGTAACAGCAAACAAGGCCTTTAGGAGTGTTTGAAATGAATGCACACATGCAGCGAGGACACCGGGGCGCGATCACTCTCACAGAGAGAAAAGGGAAAGCTTTGAAATGGAAAGTGCACCTTTGACGATATTGCAGGAGTATCTGTGGTAGTGAATTGAAGGAATGTGCTTCACATTAAGAGAAGCCAGAGAACATTTCTCTATCACAGCCCATGAACTGAGAGAGAGAGAGAGAGAGAGAGAGAGAGAGAGAGAGAGAGAGAGAGAGAGAGAGAGAGAGAGAGATGCAGGAGGAAAGACGTGTCTGATGTGTAAATTCATCAGAGTCTCTGTGTGATGTTTGTCTCTGGAGACTCACAGACTCATTTACAATCAAACCACATTAAACCAACCTACCTACCTACCTACCTACCTACCTACCTATCTACCAATCTACCAATCTACCTATCTACCTATCTACCTATCTATCTATCTATCTATCTATCTATCTATCTATCTATCTATCTATCTATCTATCTATCTATCTATCTATCTATCTATCTATCAGAAATGGCTATTTCATTCCATTTTGAAATAGTAAAAACAACTCACAAACACACTTTCACTGTTTTACATGCACAAACAGGCTCTTGTCTTACTACTTTACCCACAATCACATTCACATATTCATACATAATTCTACACAAACTACAATGGAAAAGAAATTGAACCAATTATGAGGTGATGGTCCTGATGCTGCATTTCTGAACTTTCAAAGTCAAAGTCTGTGAAGGCATGAAACAACGCGAGATGAAGTGGAGGGATGTGATCTCACTGCGAGAGACTCAGCCGCTGTCAAGAAGGATCAATCCGCTTTTAAGGATCCTAATATGACATCCTGATGAGCCCTGGAGCAAGAATATCAGCGTCCATGTTACACGGCCAGAGAACAAAAAGATGAATTATTTCAGAAGCCAAACGTCGTGTTAATGACAGGAGAATGAAAGGGTGCATTTGGCCCCACTTTGATCAATCTATTTTTTAATTATTCATCCACAGATGAGGTGTCATCTCCTCTTCCTTCTCCTGTTCCTGTCATATCGTACAACAATTGCACCTCACGGAGTGAAATATCTCTTGATGAAAACTGATCTTTTGATGACGAAGGCTCCCTGTGTCAAACTGAAGATGAGCGACGTGGGGAAGTTTGTCTTGATCACAGCACCGATATAAGGCAAAAAAACAGCCAAAGAATCTGAATTGATCTGAAGAGGGGGTTTGTTTCTAACAAGCAGTCAATCAATCATTAATTAAACCAATTAATTCAAAAACACTAATTCATTCAGCAACAAAACAAAAGTCATTAAATCATTCACTCAACCAATTCAATCAAAAAGTGACAATCATTATTAGGGCACTGAATCATTCACTCAACTGATTTGTTCAAAACAAGAGTCTTTATGAATGACTTAAGTCATTACTTCATTCAAAACCAATGAATCATTTAGGAACAAAGTGCCACTACTGTCTGTGTGTTGCTCAGAGAAAGGCAATGTTCAGCTGTGGCTTCGTTTGAATCCATTTTCATTAACAGAGCAAAAACAGAAGCAAGTTTTACAAGGGCCAAATTGTGATGGCTAGACGACTGGGTCAGAGCATCTCCAAAACTGCAGCTCTTGTGGGGTGTTCCCGGTCTGCAGTGGTCAGTATCTATCAAAAGTGCTCCAAGGAAGGAACAGTGGTGAACTGGCGACAGGGTCATGGGCGGCCAAGGCTCATTGATGCACGTGAGGAGCGAAGTTACTGTAAGTAACTATAAAAGTAATATTACACTGTTCACACAATCACGCTTTCAACTTGTTTAAATTCTCAGAAACAGCCCAAACTGCTGCTAGTTCATATATTAGAAATATTAATCTTATAAAATAGCATATATGATACGTATATTGCAATTGAAAATAATGCTGATATAAAAAAAAAAGTGCTTGAATTTTTTTTGGGGTCTGCTCACTCATGATTTTGATGTGCAAATTTGTCAAAAAAAACAACAAAAAAAAAAAACACGATTAATCAGAAAGAACTATTCATTTCCAAACCGAACATCACTACTCACACTCGTCCTCCTGCTCTCTTCCTCTCTGTTTGTTTGCTCTGAGAAGAGCAGCCGGAGGATTAGAAGACGTTTAATCGCAGCAAACAGCCCACCTGATCCTCAGCACACACAGATGGTGATGCTGACCATGTTTTCCACTTCAGCACGAGGGAGTGAATGAGGAGAGAAAGAGGCTGCAGCAGAAGATAGATGGATTAAATGGATCTTTATAGCAGCTGAGCTCCTGACATGAGAAACACTATAGCTTTACTAGAAAGAAGGACAGAGAGATATGCATGTATCATGACTGAGGTCAACAAACCTTCACTTCAGCTCTCTCGCTCTCATCTCAGTTGTTGTAATGAAAAAAAAAAAAATTGCAGAATCATGCAAAAATCATGAATGTTTTATCACAACAGGTTTTAACAGTTCTGTCAGGTTTAGTCATGTCAGATGTTCTGTTTAGTTTCTTGTCTTGTACAGAATGATGTTTTGTTAAACAAACTGCAATTGAATTTCACTTTCACATCACACCTCAAAAGCTCTACCTCACACATGAAGACACAAGAGACTTTAAAAATTCATGGCATATCAAAAAGAGAAGCCATACATGAATCAAGGAAGTGAGAACAGCAAGAAATAACCACAACAGCGAACAAAATAGTCCAAAACCATTTCAAGAGGACTGAACTATATGCTGTTCTTCGAAACAATTTTTAAAAATCAAATGACTTAAAGTGCTGGTCACAATTCATTCATATTTGCTCTGAACATGAAATTAAGAAAATGTATGACACTACGTTATTGTGGCACATGAAATATTTATTTAATGTTGAATATAGATATATATATATATCAAAATATATTACATAAAATAGTTATTTATTTCATTATGCATAAAATATGGAATATATAATACTATTGTGTAAATGAATAATTATATATTAAATATTACATGTATACTGAATATATATATATATATATACACACATATATACATATATATATATATATATATATATATATATATATATATATATATATATATATATATATATATGTATATATATATATATATATATATATATATATATATATATATATATATATGTATATATATATATATATATATATATATATATATATATATATATATATATATATATATATATATATATATATATATATATATATATATATATATATATATATATATATATATATATATATATGTGTATATATATATATATATATATATATATATATATATATATATATATATATATATGTGTATATATATATATATATATATATATATATATATATATATATATATATGTGTATATATATATATGTGTATATATATATATATATATATATATATATATATATATATATATATATATATATATATATATATATATATATATATATATATATATATATATATATATATATATATATATATATATATATATATATATATATATATATATATATATATATATATATATATATATATATATATATATATATATATATATATATATATATATATATATATATATATATATATATATATATATATATATATATATATATATATATATATATATATACACACACACACACACACACACACACACACACACACACACACACACACACACACACACACACACACACACTCACTCACCTAAAGGATTATTAGGAACACCTGTTCAATTTCTCATGAATGCAATTATCTAATCAACCAATCACATGGCAGTTGCTTCAATGCATTTAGGGGTGTGGTCCTGGTCAAGACAATCTCCTGAACTCCAAACTGAATGTCAGAATGGGAAAGAAAGGTGATTTAAGCAATTTTGAACGTGGCATGGTTGTTGGTGCCAGACGGGCCGGTCTGAGTATGTCACAATCTGCTCAGTTACTGGGATTTTCACACACAACCATTTCTAGGGTTTACAAAGAATGGTGTGAAAAGGGAAAAACATCCAGTATGCGGCAGTCCTGTGGGCGAAAATGCCTTGTTGATGCTAGAGGTCAGAGGAGAATGGGCCGACTCATTCAAGCTGATAGAAGAGCAACTTTGACTGAAATAACCACTCGTTACAACCGAGGTATGCAGCAAAGCATTTGTGAAGCCACAACACGCACAACCTTGAGGCGGATGGGCTACAACAGCAAAAGACCCCACCGGGTACCACTCATCTCCACTACAAATAGGAAAAAGAGGCTACAATTTGCACAAGCTCACCAAAATTGGACAGTTGAAGACTGGAAAAATGTTGCCTGGTCTGATGAGTCTCGATTTCTGTTGAGACATTCAGATGGTAGAGTCAGAATTTGGCGTAAACAGAATGAGAACATGGATCCATCATGCCTTGTTACCACTGTGCAGGCTGGTGGTGGTGGTGTAATGGTGTGGGGATGTTTTCTTGGCACACTTTAGGCCCCTTAGTGCCAATTGGGCATCGTTTAACCCTTTCGAACGTACGTTCTAAATATTCAGACTGGCAGTCTGGCGTGAGTTTTTTAATGCAACCGTTATTATGCAATGACATGCGTTCTAATTTCCATGGTAATACATCAACCTTGACACGTGAGTTTTCGCAGTCACAATGGCGCTCATGGTGGATGACCGCATGCAGGTGAGCACTCTATGAATGTTTTGCTTTATTTTTTAATTCAAAACCTCTCACATTATTTGTTAGCGTGTACACACTATGGTTGACATGTTTATGTTGCTATTTTTTCCCACTGCTTTGAATTTCGCATGCACGCATTTTGCATCTCCCTCACAACATCCGCGTGACAATTTGTGAGTATATTTTAGTTTTTGAAGCACATATAATTATTTACAAGCATACAATAAATATGAATAAAGATATTTACAAAATTCTCTTGTAAAACGAACAGTACTCAATGTGGACGTTCAAATGTCATGTTTGTCGTTTTGCACATTGCAAATATGCTCCGTGCATTTGGTAAAGTTATTAGGGTTCGGTTGACTTGATGCGTAACATGAATATATCATATATTATTTATGTTTTAGTGTTAATATTGTTACTGAGTTTTATATCTCACTAGAAAAGGTATATGGTCACGCCTCACTTACTATTATTAGCTTGCATATATATAGTTTACATGATGTCAGATACCATGTAAGTTACCTTTTCTCTGCTTTGCTAGTGAGAAATGTGTTGTATAAGTTTAGCATAATTCAAATGTATGTCATTTGTTAAAGAAATTGCAAAATGTACACATTTCATTCATGTTTTATTAAATCTCTTCAATTTAAGCTAAATGTTTTTTGGTTTAAACTATTATACATATATACACTGTCTAATAAAATCACAAAACAAATTATAAATATAATTACAATGAACAACAATCAAAATAGTATTATAAACAAAACAATAAATATACTATGGTAAAAAAATCTTTATAACTATATACATATGTTTATACTTATTGATATTATTACAAAACAAATTACAAATATAATTACAATTAATAAACACAAATAAATAAATAAATAAACACTGCCTTTTTACAGGATTAATAATTCTTCAGTGTGTGGTACTCCTCAAAACATGGCACAGGACACAAGGGAGTGTTGCACGGCACACACATGTGTTTGGTGAGGCGCCTCTGCTTGCTCTTCCGTGTGCTGAAGAGGCAGACCTTGCAGTGCCGCCTGGTCCTGCTGCCCTGGGAAGTGGTCTGAGGGACTTCTGACAGAAAATGCCTGGCTGTAAGGTGCAGAGGAGTGTCTAAGGCAGGTCGCCCTCCTTTGGATGGACACCGCGATATGGCGTTGTGGAAGAAGTCTCGTCTTCACCCTCAATGTTGTCAAGAGCTTCAAGGTTCAGGGGAAGGTCTTCATCGCTGTCACTCTCTGCCTCACTGTCAAAATTCTCCTCATCAGAATTTAAAAAAAAAATCTCACTTGTCAGTTGTCTTCTTTTAAATAAATTGTCTGCCATTTTCTCTGTAGTAGTTAAAAACTGGTAAATTTTATTAAAATTGTATGTGAAGTTGGTACCAACGCGAGTGTGAGGTAACAGTGACGTCAACAGTGACAACTTGTCAGCGGGAAAAATGCTTGCAGTGCATGACTGTTCAAATGTTTTTTTAATTTTTTATACAAAATATTTTCAAACTTGTTAACTAAATTAAATGCATGCAAGTGAACTACTTATGGTTTATATACTTATTAAAAATATATGTTAGTTGTTCGGTACGTTATCACGAGCTGTGGGCGGGGCGCCGCCATTATATGTTTACAACAGTGCCAGGGAGCAGAAGCCTGAATCATTTCAAATTGGTTTCTTGAACATGACAATGAGTTCACTGTGAGTTCGTGCCCTGGACAAATCTCCATCAACTGCAAGATGCTATCCTATCAATATGGTCCAACATTTCTAAAGAATGCTTTCAGCACCTTGTTGAATCAATGCCACGTAGAATTAAGGCAGTTCTGAAGCTAAAGGGGGTCAAACACAGTATTAGTATGGTGTTCCTAATAATCCTTTAGGTGAGTGTGTGTATGTATATATATATATATATATATATATATATATATATATATATATATATATATATATATATATATATATATATATATATATATATATATATATATATATATATTATAATATTCATATTATAATGACAGTTTTACCTATATATTCTTTTATGGTAAGCTCTTATTTTTATATGGTATCTCTCCATTTCTCTCTCT
>JAGHMJ010002591.1:122500-142500 GCA_018749465.1 Paracanthobrama guichenoti
GGGAGGAGTGGAGGACATGAGAGATGGCATCTTCAGTCGATCTATTGGGACGATAGGCAAACTGAAGAGGGTCCAAAGTGTCCAGGAATGAAGGCGCAAATGGTGTTTTTAATGAGTCTCTCAAAGACCTTCATGACTATAGACGTGAGAGCCACTGGACGATAGTCATTTAGGCAAGAGGGTTTACTGTTCTTAGGGACAGGGATGATGGTGGATTTTTTGAAGGAGGTGGGGACCACAGATGTAGCGAGGACTCATTAAAGATAGAAGTAAACAACCCGGGCGAGCTGATCAGCACAGGACCGCAGAACACGACCTGAGATACCATCTGGCCCGGCAGCTTTCCTGACGTCCACACGCTTGAGTGCTCTCCGAACTTCATCCTCTGAGACAGAGATCACGTGATTGTTGCTGCTCTGAGTAATTCCCTCTGACGCGCCACTTGGCGGAGTCGCGTTGCCGCGGTTACAGTCAAAGCTAGCATAGAAAGAGTTTAACTCATTCACGAGCAACGGGTCAGCGTTCACCTCTGCAGAGGATTTAGATCCAAAAGAGCAGATGGACCTCAGACCTTGCCACATGCGCCGCGAGTCGTTGAGTTGGAAATGAGACTCCACTCGGTCTTTATAACGGAGTTTTGCGGCTTTAACTGCTCGTCTGAGAGCATAGCAGGACGATCTGTATTCATTCATATTCCCTGAATGGAGACTGGCGTTGTAAGCAGCAGTGCGTGCGTTCACTGCCGCGCGGATTGAATTGTCCACCCACGGTTTCTGATTTGAGAAGGACGTTATTGTTATTGTTTGCGTGGCTTGCTCTGTAAGCGTGTTGATGAAGCAAAGCGCCACGTCTGTGAACTCGCTTACGTCAGCTGAACTCGCTCGGAACATGTCCCAATCCACATCGCCCAGAGCTGCCTGTAGCGCGGTCTCTGAGTGGGGTGACCAACGCTTAACTTCCCGCCTCACGGGGGTTCCTGGAGGAGCTTTTGTTTGTATTCGGGAGTGAGGAAAATGGCGGCATGATCCGATTTGCCAAGCGCTGGAAGTGACCGCGCTTTATAGGCGTTCTTAAACGGAGAGTAGCAGTGATCCAGTGTGTTTGCTCCTCGTGTGGGGCAGGAGACGTGCTGGTGAAAGTTTGGCAGGACTTTCTTTAGGTTTGCTTTGTTAAAATCGCCCGCGACAATGAATGCCGCGTCGGGATGTTGGTTTATGACGCCGCTGGCAACATCATGAAGGCCAGATAAAGCCAGCGCTGTGTCTGCCTGCGGTGGGATGTAAACGGCGGCGGTCGCGACAACCGCAGAAAACTCCTAGGCAGATAGAATGGGCGGCAGATGATTGTTAAATGTTCCAGATGAGGCGAGCAGGACCGCGAGAGAATGGTGATGTTCCTGGGATCGCACCATTTCTTGTTGATCATGAAACACACTCCACCGCCTTTGGATTTACGGCCTCGGCTGTTCTGTCCATCCGAAAAACAGAGAAGTTCTCCGACAGGCGTCACAGCTGTGTCCGGGACCCGCGGGCGTGAGCCATGTTTCAGACAAACAATAGATATTACAGTCTCTCATGTCCCGTTGAAAACTTATCCTGGCTCTAAGTCCATCTTATTATCCAAGGATTGAACATTTGCTAGAAGAATGCTCGGGAGAGGAGGTCTGAATGCCCTTTTCCTCAGTCTGTTACGGATACCAGCACGTTTCCCACGGTGTTTCTTTGTTCTACGCCGCTGGCTCTGGCCATTGTTCAACTCGGCGTTCCGAAGAATCTCAGATGGCCACAGAGGATCGGCGAAAGTGTCCTGAAACAGTCCAGTGTAGAGGTAACCAATGTCCAAAAGAGTTTTGCTGTCGTAGTAGATCAATGCAGATGATAAGTTTGTAAAAATTGAGAGTAAAAGAAAGTAAAATAGTAAATAAAAGCACAGTCTTCGCGGAGCGACCTGAACGGCGACCGAACACAGCAGCGCCATTTGAGAAATCATAGAATACACCGTACATAGAATACACCGTCATTTTACCTATAGTAATATTGATCTACTTTTATCTTTATTTTTCAGACAAAAATTTAAATCTTAGGCATTTGGATGAATATTTTCACTTGGCATGTTGCATTCTGGGATTGCAGTAATTAAGGATACATCCAAAAGCACTGCATAATAGAAGGCAGCATCATTTTCTTCCAGTTACTACCACTACAATTTGGAACAGCTTTCATGCCAATGATGCTCTATATGTTATCTAGTAAGATCCCACTGGTGATAGAACACATAGAGTATACACACACACACACACACACACACACACACACACACACACACACACACACACACACACACACACACACATGCACGCAAACACACACGTATACACACACGGGCGCAGACACACACAAACAAATGCAAACAACCTCACACACAAACACACTCAGACAAACACACGCACATGTGAACACACATACGCGCACGCAAGCACACAAAAACACACACACACACACACACACACACACACACACACACACACACACACACACACACACACACACAGTGATTATATTGTTCTGTCATTTCAGTTAAGGTTTTGTCTTTTCTCTTTCTGAGTCTTTGTTTATTGCACATACAGACAATAAAATATTGAGGATTTAATTTCCAGTATATTCCTAGGGGAATGAAACGCATAACGTACGTGTGTGTGTGTGTGTGTGTGTGTGTGTGTGTGGTGGAATGGGGTCGAGTGTGAACCCTCGTGTTTTTCCTCACATTTGTCCAATGTGTTGCCCATGGCAACTGCTGAAGAAATCGTAGTAATCAGAACACAACAGCACATTCACCACGGACTTTGACAAACCATTTGCTCATTTTGTTCAACATCAATTATTGAACATACACTCACCCCGTCCACAAGACAAAACTAGAACACACATATTATTAATCAACACCGACAACGTCTAAACTGCAAATGAGTTGCTCGTTTCACATTTGACCCTAAAATCCCCTCAAATAAAAATAAAAATAGTGAATTATGTTCTGTCTGAAGCCATTTTTAGAACCATTAGGATCTTCTGCATTATGAGATTATTTTTGTGACAAGTTCTAAAACCAGAAAATTATACTGTAGCATTTTTCAAACCATGTGTTCCTTCAGCAATTGCTGGGGTTTTTTTTTTTTCTTAAAAATGGAGGTAACAAAAAAAGTCTTTAACATTATTTGAACATACTGTAATTTACACACCATCATTCCTCAACCAATAATTTTGAGGTATGTGATTAATTATAACTATATAAAATTAGTTATAAGAACTACAACAGTCTAGTACTCTGATAGTTGTAGTCCTTTTGAATAAAAACGCTTAAAATCGTCTTGAAACAGAAGTTGCAATTGTCTTTTCTTGCCTATTGTGACATACTGTATATCTGAGTGAAACGGCTTCTCGTGAAAAAATGTAAGGCAGGATCCATTGGGAATTGATTCGACAGTTGTGGTTTGCTATTGGTGCTCTATATGTGATTGACAGGTTGTCCCGCATTCTTGTCAGTAAAGAAAAGAAGACATGTCTCATTTTTAGATTTTCATGAACACATTATTTAATACGTTTATGAAGCCGTTTTTCCTCATGGGGACTTAGGCTGCTTTCCACATGGTGGGTTATTCCAGGTTTCACCATCTTTTTTGGGAACATTTGGTCCCCAGAATGTAGACAAAACCTGACACACACGCACGCACGCACGCACGCACGCACACGCACGCACGCACGCACGCACGCACGCACACACACACAGTGCAGCAGTGTTTCCTCCTCATATCACTTGACACTCTGTACCTGAGAATCCCTCCAGACAGGTCCTGACATTTCAACATGGCAACTCATTCACACAGACCTTCTCCGGCCCAGACGCATCCCACCCTAAACAATCTGGCATCCCGTCAGCGTGGCTCTGAGAGGATGTAATTAAGAGACCAGTGAAGACAGATCCGAATCCCCCTGAGCACAGAGAGTGTCTTTACTCTCTACCATCAAACCACAGCACCAACACATGCTTCCCTCAAACCAAACCAGTGTAATGCCTCAGGGTGTTTACAATCTGTCCTCTTCACGTCCTTAAAGGAATAGTTCATCCAAAAATTAAAATAAAGACGTGTCATGGCAGGTTTATCATTAATGATGTTTGAGGCCCCAATTCTTTTTCGCTCTACAATTAGGGGTAAAATGAAGTTTGAAATACATGAGCAGCGATATACTGTTAGTGAACATCCGACACCACCCACACTGCTGAGAGCGACGGTTAGATGAATATGTAAATGTGCTGCGCACTTTCCTCTCAATAACAAAATAACACAACAAAATTGAGAAAACAGCAATTATTAGAAAAGCATCTGATCATAGCAACATGGATATGTTTGCATGAGCTCTGCAATCCAGCACTCATGTAGTAACATAAATAAATAAATAAATAAATAAATAAATAAATAAATAAATAAATAAATAAATAAATATACACATATATACATACACACACACACACATATATATATACACACACACGCGCACGCACGCACGCACACACACACACACACATCTCATTTCATCAGAAGTACAACTTCATTTTCGGCATTTCCCCCTGTAAATGCAGCATCGACACGACATCCTCATTAAACCCGTCTCCGGCATGACGACTCCAATCTTTCAAACAATCTTATGAATATCTATTGATCTAATATGGCTTAAGACCTGCAATGTTGCCAGAATTATAATCATACACTGTTAGTTCATCGGCCAGAGGAGAACTGGCACCCCGACTGAGCCTGGTTTCTCCCAAGGTTTTTTTCTCCATTCTGACCCTGAAGGAGTTTTGGTTCCTTGCCACCGTTACCTCTGGCTTTTGGCTTGCTCAGTTGGGGACACCTAAATTTGGGGTGGGGTTGGGTGCTATTTCATGCATTCATATTTAATTTTCATGCTATTTCATGCATTCTGACTTGTTTACACTGTTAAAGAGTTGGATTCTCATGCGCAACATGGCCAAAATAAAAACAATAAAAAAATTAATTAAAAAAACTAGGAGTATTTCTGTGCCAAATACACTCCTTCAGGATTCGAGTTTCAGAAAGGTTTTTTTTGAGTATGCCCTGTATGACATCATAAAGGGTAGAATTCCTTGTATGGACACTTCTCCCGGATGAGTGTGTACACGTCAACCAGAGCGAGAGCAAAAGCACGGCCATCAACGAGCTTCGTTCGGGTTGTGGGAGCCGTCGGCAGCGCTGTCGTTTAGACCACGGAATCAACAACGTCACTAAAGAAGTGTGTTTTTGGTTGAGGGAAAGATAACCTTGTTCAGCTTCCCAAATAACCCAGCATTAAGGAAACAGTGGATGCAGTTTGTTTTTCCGGAGCAGCAACGGAGTTCTGCAAGTGTGTTTGTTTGTTCCCGGTCATGAGTCGAAACCGCAGGCGGTGAGTGAAACTGCATCAAATGTGTGTGTTCTGTTGGCAATCGGTGTGTAAATGCATATAATGTCAACAACACGAACGTATAGTGAATAGAAAGTTATCCAGTGTGCGCGCGTGTGTGTGTGTTCATGACTCCACCCACTGCACTCCTCCACGAGTTTGGCTGTTTTCTGAAAGAATCAGTACAGTGTATCTGTCTTTTGTAAATATGATCAAACGAAAGACTCTTAGGAGATATGAAGGATGCAGTACTACTCTATAGGTACTCAACATGAGATTGACAGATACTGTGTGTGTTTATTACTCTTTAAGTATTTCAAATCCCAACAGTGACATTTAAAAGTTACAGCCGAGGATTTTCAGTCATTAATGGCTCCTTTCTCCACACAAAATCTATTGTTTGACTTATAGGCTATGGAACAGGTGACATTTACCATTGTTTGGTGAATTTTCGTGGGCAAAATCCAGTCATTTCAATAGGAATTCACATGACTGGGAATTTTGCATGTGGGTACACGTTTTCCCCAAGCAGATTTTGTAACACGGTCAAGAATTTGCCGACAACAGAAACTGCTGATTTGAAAGAGACTTGTGTGTGAGCTGTGCTTCATGCATAGACAATGGACATCTTTGCCCACAAAAAGAAAAAAGTCATATGGGTTTAGAGTAACACGAGGGAGATTAAAATGATTCCATAATTTTTTATTTTAGGGTGAAATATTTCCTCGTCTTTCAAAGTCTACTGTTTTATTCCTTCCCAATCTCATTCCCTCTCCATCATTGGGAAACTATCAGTGACCTACATACACCCCGGCATCAATACTGCATGTAGAGGAGTGTATCTCTCTCTTTCTCTCTCTCTCACGCACTCTCACTCTCACACACACACAGGTTTATATGGACCCAAGCCACAGTTTATTGCTCTTTTAGCTCATGAGACTAAATGAAGGTTTTTTCTTTTAAATATAAACTTTGACTCTTAAAATCCTTCATGAAGAAAAAATGGGCACAAATGAGTCCATAGCTGTCATAAAATCATTTGATCTTGGAGAAAATCATTAAAAATGCATAATGTGTAATCAAATATGGAAATCTTTGACTTATTCGCTGAGTTTGAGTCATTATTAAGATCTCTAGATAATTGGGATGTCAGGATAAACATCTGAGAAGCAGGAAGATCTCCCTTTGCTTTCCATTTAATCTCAAATGCAGTCCGTTGAGATATTAACAATCATTTCTGATTTCCTCTCCTATAGGAGATTGAAGCATGCTGTAGATCAACAGGGGAAAAAACGAATCACCTCCTCCATTTGCACTAATCACAGACTCGTCTTTCCCAGCTCCTCCCTTCCGCTCGTTCTGTGTAACAGAGATGCGATCGCTCTCAGTCTTCAATCCATACTTGCTGTAGACCTCCCAATTAGTTTCTTTAATGACTATTGAACACCAACATGAAGTAAATTACAGCAAGACATTTCTAGCCTGTGACCGAAGGCAATCCCAGCCGCTGTCCAACACAAATGAACAATCGTAAAGGTGTACTAGAGTTCAGAGCCATCCAGAACAACAGTCCTCACTGCTTTAAACAAGTGTATTTAATATCAAACTCCCCACAGCATGGTTCCACCAATGAAATTCACAAGCAAGTTACTCGATTCAAAGAAAATGTAAGAAACGTTAAAAAGACAGCAAATGTAGCATGGTGTGATTCTAAAGCAAAGCTTATTGATGTAATAAAGTGGCTAATTAGATGTGGTTCAATGTGAGACATTACACATCAGTTCCAAAGAGAAAGAAGAGCAATCATGGGGATTTGTTCATGTTCTGAAGACATATTGAATTCATTAAATAATCTTTTCAACTGAAGTAACTTTTCAGAAAGTATATATGGGATTGTTGATTTGCAGACATCATGTGTTTACATGTGCTTCACTAATAAAAATGAAATGTTTTACAGAACTATTTATTGGTTTAACATTAGCAAAAACAACAAAGATTTATATGTGAAATTTACATTTTTGCTCCTAAACTTCCACACAAGGTCCAAAATTCACTGGACTACCACTAAAAATGTACTGGACAGATGAAAATTTACCATCAGCAGTAAAGCAGCAAGCCAAGCTTTTTTCCTTGTTATTGCCATAACCACAGCGCATCATGTGCTGACACGTGTGGCGCCAAAACAGAAATATGTGGAAGTAAATTAGGACGGGTCTGGATATTTTTGTGACTGAGAAACTCACTAGTGACTGTGGGAGACATGATGACCTGTGCTGTTTTTGCACAAATACAAGCTAAATAAAAATTAAATAATTCCTTGTCTGAAATAGGGTTTCAGGGTATCAGGATGTCAGTAGTCGGTACCAATATCAGTGAAATTTTGTGGTTCTCTGTACTAATTTCGGTACCAGAGCAAAAACTATTGAATTAAAGGGTTAGTTCACCCAAAAATTAAACAAAATTTTTGTAAGAAAAATATCCATATTTATAACTTTATAAACTATAATGACTGGCTTAAGCCATACGCGAATCTAGTCCCGCTGGAAGAGTGACTTCTGACCCGACACATGCCTTAATAAACGCTGAAGCACAGAGGATAGAGCAAAACTAAACACCGGTGACAAATTAGAAGTCTAAAACGAGAATCTTTAAAGAGAAATGTTGGAGGAGCTTGAGTTTGTTGCCCAGCACTAATAGTTTGAACCACGAGAGGCGTCTACTCTCACCTAAGCTTACGCTACGCCTACGTCATGCGTCGGGTCAGAGGTCACTCTTCAGCTGGAACTCGACTCGGGTACAGCCGTTACCGGAAGCCAGTGATCATAGTTTGTCAAGTTATAAATATGAATATTTTTCGCTTCAGAAGGTCTTTATTAAACCCCTGGAGCTGTAGAGATTAATTTTATGATGGATGGATGGATGGATGGATGGATGGATGGATGGATGGATGGATGGATGGATGGATGGATGGATGGATGGATGGATGGATGGATGGATGGATGGATGGATGGATGGATGGATGGATGGATGGATGGATGGATGGATGGATGGATTTTTTTGGTTTTTCAAAAACTCGGGCTCTATTCATCTTTTCCATGAGCACTTAGATAAAAGAAAAAAAAAATAGTAGTTAAACATTTAATATTTGTTTGTCAAGGACATTGTGTTCATGCGCTCAATAGTCCAGGTGATGTGTGAAAATAATGTCCACTTTTTCATAAAAGCATGAAATTTGGTATATACTTGTACAGCTTGGGGTCCTGAACATTTGCAGAAATGGAGCCATCACAAAAATGCCTCGTGGTCACCATGGCAACCATTTTACTTTACACCACGCATTTTGCATCATATATCCCCTGAATCAAACATGATAACGCAGATTGGCTACAATGCTCAACACTTTAAATAGAAACATTTGATGCCCAGAAAGCACTCAAACAAACATGAACAAGAGTGTTTGAATGGTATGGTATGAAACTTGGTAAAGGTTTTAGAACATGCTATGTGAACAGACACAGACACTTCAGTGTTAAACATGTTCTGGAAAATATATATTTTATATACAATTTAAAAATATATATATATATTTTGTGCATTTTTCATAAAAATATACTTCTATAACCTTTTTAAGTTCACTTTACAATATACAATATATGTTTTCTATTTGAATATATTGTAAAGTGTAATGTATTCCTGTGATCAGAGCTGTATTTTCAGCATCATTCCTCCAGTCTTCAGTGTCACATGATCCTTCAGAGATCATTCTGATGTGAGGATCTGCTGCTCAAGAAACATTTATGTTAATATCACATAATATTATGAAAACTTACACTTTTTTCATGAATAGAGAATTCAAATGAGCAGCATTTATTTGAAACAGAAATCTTTTGTAACTTTAGAAATGTTCATTTAATGCATCTTTGCATTAATAAATAATGTAAAGTAGGTTTTACATATGGTTTCCATTTGGGGTGGAAGAAGAAAGAAGGAAAAGGAAGGAAAGACAAATGGCAGAGAAAGGAAATTGAAAAAGAAAGTGAATATGAGGAGGAACCACTGGTGGAAAGAGGAACGGTGAAAAATGGGGAGGAAAAATTGGGAGTAACATGGAGACGAGAATAGCTAAAAATAGACTGAGAAAAAAGGGAAGTGAGTCTGGTATGTAGGACAAGATTGACAACTGAAAATGAGAAAGATAAAGAAAATTCAGAATTCCAGAAGGATAAATCTAGATCCCAGATCTCATCCTGAACTCATAATTAAGATTTATTTTGCATATTCATACCTGATGCAATAGGCCTATGCTGTTGTGCAACACAGATGTATCATTTCAAAGGGATGTTTTGGTCTGCATTCGTCTAGTTGACGAGGGGCTGACAGCAAGAGTTGAAGGTACCGGTGGGCAAAAATAGTCTTGGAACATTCTAGATCATTACGAATATGCATGAGGGCCACATGACATCAGGACGTGGGCGTCGACATACAGCCGTCAGTGACTGGCCCTTTTCCCGTCCTTAAATAACGGATCTGACTGACTACGTGCGTGTGTGTATATCTTGAGTTTTCCCAGCACTGTCAGGGTTCACATTACAGGGATCCTGACAAGGTGAACGGCCTCATTAAGATCTCGTCAGATGTGTTAAACTGACGAGATACAGATACAGCCTCTTCTAATCACCAAGGTCAAGTGCACTTTGCTCAGAATGTGTAATGTCTGCCGATGATTGACAGCTCTGGAAGCCAGTGATGAACTGAAGCATATAGACTTGTGCCCACAGGACGGATCTGTGACTGACAGCTCCAGCGGTACACGCTGTAATATTGATCATCTGCTAAATCATAAATAAAACTAGATTCTGGTGAAAATGTGGGTGTTGTTTGTCGTGCAAAACTTGCCGCTGCAATGCTAGTGTTCTACTGCATTTCTGTGTTGTTAGGTGGTTGTGAGTCAACCTCAAACTTTCTGTGGATGGATTCACAAAAATCTTTTTTTTAAAAAGAAAGAAAGTTCTTTAAGTCACCATGAAATCAAAATGGACAATCATTTTTTATGGAATATTGCAGTGTTTATTATAAATTATTTATCCGTGCACATTCATTATTATTATTATTTATTTTTTAAATCCATGTCCCCTCGTAATCTTTAATCATAATATCTTCCCCTTCCTCTTGCAGAAACATCTCTTCTCTTCTTTGATGACGTGTTTACTGGCGTGAGGGCAGGGCACCCTGTCACTCACATGAGATTCACCAATAGCAAACCACAACCATCCAATCAAATCCCCAAGGACAAAATCAAGTGCCACCCTGATTTTATTCTTGTTCGAGAAGCCTCAAAAGGAGAACAAATTTCTCCTTCTGTCATTAATTACTGACGTGTGAGAACCAATTTATTCTCGTGTTACGCATCACGTTTGAGCTTCTGTAATAACCAATGAGATTCATTCTCGTGTTATGCAGCACGTTTGAGCTTCTGTAATAACCAATGAGATTCATTCTCGTGTTACACAGCACGTTTGAGCTTCATCAGGAACCAATGAGGTTCATTCTCGTGTTATGCAGCACGTTTGAGCTTCAACAGGAACCAATGAGATTCATTCTCGTGTTATGCAGCACGTTTGAGCTTCTGTAATAACCAATGAGATTAATTCTCGTGTTACGCAGCATGTTTGAGCTTCATCAGGAACCAATGAGATTCATTCTCGTGTTACGCAGCACGTTTGAGCTTCCTCAAGAACCAATGAGATTAATTCTCGTGTTACGCAGCATGTTTGAGCTTCATCAGGAACCAATGAGATTCATTCTCGTGTTACGCAGCACGTTTGAGCTTCCTCAAGAACCAATGAGGTTCATTCTCGTGTTACACAGCACGTTTGAGCTTCCTCAAGAACCAATGAGGTTCATTCTCGTGTTACGCAGCACGTTTGAGCTTCCTCAAGAACCAATGAGGTTCATTCTCGTGTTACGCAGCACGTTTGAGCTTCATCAAGAACCAATGAGATTCATTCTCGTGTTACACAGCACGTTTGAGCTTCTGTAATAACCAATGAGATTCATTCTCGTGTTATGCAGCACGTTTGAGCTTCTGTAATAACCAATGAGATTCATTCTCGTGTTACACAGCACGTTTGAGCTTCATCAGGAACCAATGAGGTTCATTCTCGTGTTATGCAGCACGTTTGAGCTTCAACAGGAACCAATGAGATTCATTCTCGTGTTATGCAGCACGTTTGAGCTTCTGTAATAACCAATGAGATTAATTCTCGTGTTACGCAGCATGTTTGAGCTTCATCAGGAACCAATGAGATTCATTCTCATGTTACGCAGCACGTTTGAGCTTCCTCAAGAACCAATGAGATTAATTCTCGTGTTACGCAGCATGTTTGAGCTTCATCAGGAACCAATGAGATTCATTCTCGTGTTACGCAGCACGTTTGAGCTTCCTCAAGAACCAATGAGGTTCATTCTCGTGTTACGCAGCACGTTTGAGCTTCCTCAAGAACCAATGAGGTTCATTCTCGTGTTACGCAGCACGTTTGAGCTTCCTCAAGAACCAATGAGATTCATTCTCGTGTTACGCAGCACGTTTGAGCTTCCTCAAGAACCAATGAGGTTCATTCTCGTGTTACGCAGCACGTTTGAGCTTCCTCAAGAACCAATGAGGTTCATTCTCGTGTTACGCAGCACGTTTGAGCTTCCTCAAGAACCAATGAGGTTCATTCTCGTGTTACGCAGCACGTTTGAGCTTCCTCAAGAACCAATGAGGTTCATTCTCGTGTTACGCAGCACGTTTGAGCTTCCTCAAGAACCAATGAGATTCATTCTCGTGTTACGCAGCACGTTTGAGCTTCCTCATAAACCAATGAGATTCATTCTCGTGTTACGCAGCACGTTTGAGCTTCCTCATAAACCAATGAGATTCATTCTCGTGTTACGCAGCACGTTTGAGCTTCCTCATAAACCAATGAGATTCATTCTCGTGTTACGCAGCACGTTTGAGCTTCCTCAAGAACCAATGAGGTTCATTCTCGTGTTACGCAGCACGTTTGAGCTTCCTCATAAACCAATGAGATTCATTCTCGTGTTACGCAGCACGTTTGAGCTTCCTCATAAACCAATGAGATTCATTCTCGTGTTACGCAGCACGTTTGAGCTTCCTCATAAACCAATGAGATTCATTCTCGTGTTACGCAGCACGTTTGAGCTTCCTCAAGAACCAATGAGGTTCATTCTCGTGTTACGCAGCACGTTTGAGCTTCCTCAAGAACCAATGAGGTTCATTCTCGTGTTACGCAGCACGTTTGAGCTTCCACAAGAACCAATGAGATTCATTCTGTGTTCAAAATGTTCATTCATGTGTTCGAAACGTTGAACGAAAGCCTTACGGTTTTGGAACAACATGAGGTTAATAAATGATGAAAATTATTTTTATTTTTTGGTGAACTATCCCTTTAAGAAGGATTTTATTTTTAAGGATGTTTGGTTAATCTGGCCAATTCTATTATTTCATGAGAAAATGCAACAATTTATGCTTTTTAGAAAAAAAACCTAAGCATTAAGGGTCACTACAGATCATGCAAACACGTCCAAATTCATCACCATTTTGCCAAAACATAAAATAAAAACATCTTTGAATCTGGCCCTGATCCTACTTTTCAACAGTCTTCAGAGTGTAGCAATAGAAAAAGCACTCCTCAATAAATCATAAGATTTAAAGCATAATTCGTATTTGTGGCAAAGATGGTGAACCTATGTTTAATACTTAGGGGTTTGTTCAAATCACTAACCATAAGTATGAGCAACAGTAACAGTGATGCTTGGAAGCCGGGAGGAGCCTGTATGAAACGATTAAAGTGATCAACGTTCTCTGACAGGCTGTGAATCAGTAAAGCTCGGCATAAATCTTTTCTAAGTTCAAAGCAAACCAACTTTTGGTTGAATTATTATCTACACCTCGGTGTTTCATTGGTTTTGACAAGAATTTCAGGACTCGTAAAGGAAACGTAAATGTCAGAACGCTGCCTGTCTGGCGTAGGGCTCTTAATCACACTGTAAGGCTGAGAATTACACAATAATAGATTGAGCAACTAAATCACAGATCTTCTCCACTCCTGTCTTTCCTGTTGCATGATGGGTAGCAAAATATATGGACTTTTCTCTATACAACTTTTTGCTTTTTGCAGATTCTGTGATGTCCAGTGCAGGACAAACAACCTTAAAACTGTAGTTTGCAAAGTTACAAACTGCTCATTATTTAAAGTATAGCAAATCAAGCAACACTAGTTATACAAGCAGCACAAAACGGCATTACAGTACAATAAAAAGGCTACAATAAAAGCAACTAACAAAACATTTCAGCTTTTTATGAACTTTTGATGATATAACTTCAAAATGAGGTTCATTCAAATGAGAGCATTCATCAAAAACTTTTTTTTTAATGAATCTGGATTAAGCATTAAACTTGACTTATAGATTTACACTAAATAGAAAAAATACATATAACTGCATTGAAACCAGTGATGAACAGCAGCATTAACTAAATATTTTGCAATAATATATATAATCTTTAAGCTGTACTACCTATGCCATAACGATGACATTTTAGAAGGCATTTAGTTTTTCCAGAAAAACACCAATCATTTAAATTAATAATTAGATTACATGATTATAATTAGTCATTATTAAATGTTTTGTTGCAATTGCAACATTAAAAGCAGGGGGTTTTTTTCTTCTTCTCGCACTACACTGCTACCATAGGGAAAAAAGTAGCGGTTACTAGAAGAGCTATTATGAAAACAGTCATACCGAAAAATGTAAAGTTAGTAGCACTGCTACTTTTAGCTAGTTACTCCCCAACACTAGTGATGCCACAACCAGCCAGCCAGTGTGGTCTGAGCTCTCATGCTAGTATCTGAGCAGTCTTCTGGATGTAATCAGGCCTGTGTTTTGTTTGTTATACAGACTTTGCCCTGTGTGTGGGAGTGTTTGTTCACTTGTGTGTGGATGTTTGTATATTGATCTCCGTATTGATCTGCTTATTGCGAGTGATAAGCTCTGGTGTGTGTGTGCGTGTGTGTGTGTGCGTATATGTGCGTGTCTGTAGAGTGACATGAGCGCTAAGATTAGTTTTAATAGGCAGGACTGATCCTCTCGAAAAGGTCAGGACTCAAAAGCACAGCGCACACTTGATGCAATTATTCACTTTTTCCCATTCCCTTCCATAAGTGAGGAAACATTTTTCCTCTTACACAATTTTTCTTCTCTTCCTTCTTCTGTCCAGCTCTTCCAAAGCAGATTTTTACCCCCCGTTTCTGCTCGTTTAAAATGCAGATGTTAACACTAACTAGGTCACCTCATCTCGTGATGTCTGTCAAACCATAATTAGAGATATTTTTAAATCTGAGGAAGTAAATTAAGCCCCTGACAGACACCACTGAATCCGTAATGGATCTCTATGGGGAAAACGCTTCCCACTTGTATGAAAAACGTTTGATCTCTAGCACTGATGTAACCAGATATTCAGGACTGAGGGACAAAATAATAATAATTTAAAGGGATAGTTCACCCAAATATGAACAATCAATTTACCCACCCTCATGTCACACCTGCTATTTCCTCAATGATCCTTCAGCATTACGGACCCTCTCAAATGATCACTGAATACTAAATAAATTAGGTTATTTTGCATTTTAAACCAATTAAAAAAACACACATCTGGCAGTCATGTCACAGTCAATAATAAACAATCAAGTCATAAAATGCATATCTGTAAATCTTTGTTAAATTGCAACATCTTAGTCAAAGACATGCTTTGGGCAATTTAAACCAACCATCATATTTACATAAACTACTGTACATAACCACAACATAAACTACCGTTTAAAAGTTTGGGGCCAGAAAGATTTTTGTAAAAGAAATTATTACTTAATTATAAATTATTAGCAAGGATGCATTAAAAAGTGACAGTAAAGACATTTATAATGTTACAAAAGATTAAAACAATTTTATCACAAATTTATCCTCATATCAGAATGATTTCTGAAGGATCATGTGACACTGAAGACTGGAGGAATGATGCTGAAAATTCAGCTCTGATCACAGGAATACATTACACTTTAACATATATTAACACAGAAAGCAGTCGTTTTAAATTGTAATAGTATTTCACAAAATGACTTGAGTTTTTACAATTTTTGCATGGAAGCTCACAATAAACAAGACGCACACTGACTGTCATGACAACAGTATATGGTGGCTGAACTTGTGAACTCCAAAGCAGAGAAATCCAATAAAAATCCTGACAAACTAGCCAAGCCTGAGAAAGCCTGCCTATGCAAACAGCAAACATCACATAAGCTCACCAGTTTTTGGAGCAGATTCTCTCTCTCTCTTTCTCTTTCTCGCTCTCTCTCTCTCTCTCTCTCTCTCTCTCTCTCTCTCTCTCTCTCTCTCTCTCTCTCTCTCTCTCTCTCTCTCTCTCTCTCTCTTTCTCTCTGCCTCTGGCTGCAGTAAATGAGTCTTCAGACCTCTTTGAGAAGAAGCAGAGTGACACAGTTTGTGGGTGGTTATGTCTGTCTGTCTTTGTGACCAATTCAGGATGGCATCAAAATGCCTAAGTTACATAATGTCTGGCATTTACAGTTCAAGCAAATCACAGTGAGTCTGACAAAAAAATAAGAGAGAGAGAAGCAGAAAGCATATAAACAAAATGTGAAATAGAGCATGCACACACATACAAGTGCACAAACACACAAGCATGTATGCGCACACACATACAAACACTAACTTAAAGGGGTCATGACATGGATTCTTTTAGTATTTTAATACGGTCCTTGAGGTTCACTTATAATGTTAATAAAGTTTTTTACACACAAAACAACCCAAAAACATGCAGAAAGATCTGCAGATTTTCAACCCTCATTCTGACCTGTTTTCAATAAACAGTACTGTTATGATTGGCTAACGTCATTGCATGCGAGTAAGTGTTTTGAAAACATTATCAATATAAAACAGTCATTTACAGACAGAGCATTATAAAATAACTTGCATATGGTTTGTGATGCAGCTGCAGACAGATCCAAGACAGCTGACTGCTTCATCGGTAAACAAACGTTTCTTTGCAAACTCTCCATTACACTGTGCCTCAACAAAATAAAATGCTCCGAACAAACATATAATCCAAACGTGATCCGGGATGCCATTAAAATAAACCACCCACTTGTTCCTGACTCTGGGATCCTTCTGAGAGCCGTTTAAACTGGACAGAGATAGAGAGCATTAAAAGCAAATCTTTCAATCTTCCATTTGTCCTGTTGTAGACAGACTCAAGCGTGTGAAGCATGTCAGAAAACTCCAAACGTTTGCCTATCATCCATCGACTTCAAATATGGCTTATCATTTGAAACATGCAAGTAACTTTACATGGCCGTTTGCTCTAACGCTAACCTAGATAAATGTGCACTCTTATTAGGCGCATGTCCAAGTGTTTGTGCGGAGTGTGGAAGATGGAAGGTGGAAGACATGGAGGCGCCAGCACGATCACCCGCATTCTCAACTTCGTTTTTTTGTCACACAGATAAAAGTAATACATCATTTCAAAATGTAAAGGTTAAACTGTTATTTGTGTGCACCAAATGTTGCGCTTTTGTAAAAAAGTTCAGTCTCCCCGAACAGCATGTATCACACAAATTAACCGAAACTCTTAATAGGTCACTTGCCTCACAGACATTAGAAATATATCTATAGAAAGCTTGAAATGTCTCATTTTAAATTAACCAATTCAAATCAGGGAAAAAATGCTCTCTGATTATGTAATCCATATGAAAGTTGCATTTCTCTCTATATGCTCGTTCACTATACGGTCACTATCTTCAACTTCAATCTTTGCAGCCAACACTGACTCAGAAAACACTAGTTTATTAATAAACAATTAAAATGTCTCCTTGCTATTTTTTCCGACATTCATAATCATATCAAAAGGCATATATTCAACCCCCCAGTATATATATTTAAGTAGTTAAACTAATATAAACATGCGATTAGTTGACTAATGACTTAAATGAATGGCTACTAGTCGACTAGAAAAATATTTAGTTGGGGGCAGTCCTAGTAATAATAATGGGTTATATTTGCTTTTGACGCAAATGTCAGCCGTTAAGTGACTGAACGCCAGTGGGCGGGGCCTATGATGCGATGATGTATAACTATTTGTCGATGTCTTGCTTGCTCTGGCGGAAGTCATATGCAAATGCATGCATTTGCCTGTGTGATGTCACAAATCCCTCAATATATCAAAACAAGCCATTTTTGGAGCTTGATTAAATAAATGCTTTGTTTATAATGAGGAGGACGTTTTAAGCTATGAAGCTTGCAGAATGTTTTAATGGTACAAAGACCTCATATATGTCAAAAGATCAAGGAAAATTTTATTTCTCATATCATGATCTATTTAATGACAGCATTCACTGACACACATGGACACAAACGCATAGATGTGAGAGAAAATCGAGCACATATTTGTGCACGGGAGAAATGAAATCCAGCCTCCTTTATTTCACTCCAGTAAAGAATCCTATATGCAGTTTCTCAGCTTGATCAATGCTCCGAACACACCGTGCAAAAACACACACGCATAAATATATTTTACGAGCGCTAATGTTCATAAAACAGCCGGCTGAGATGAAACCAATTAGGTTGTGTTCCCACGAGAAACATTCCCAGCGAGGAGATCACTCCATACACGCAGAGAGCCATATAAATATAAAAGCACCGAGACAAGCTCTGTTCCCTGTGTCTAGTTTTCTGCCAGGACAGAATAAACTGCAGCGACGCAGGATGATCTGAGATGTTCTGTACACAGTGCTCGTATTGACATTTCTGCAGGGAAAAATCGGTTTTAGTAAATCTTTCAAAGCCACAGAGAGAGATCATTATAGTTTTTCTGTATCACAGCAAAACATCGGGGTCAGAACAGGTAGAAGAATGAAAGCAAGCTGGTTAACACTCCAATTTAGTCATACTTTCCAGCCTTATAACTGCTCTAAATGTTACACTGCATGAATAAAACAAGGGCGCTTTAACAAATAAGGTAAAAACGTCTAACCGAACCCAACTCTTATGTGACATGAGGTTGCATTGCAGATGAATTTCAGCTGGTCTTTACAAGCAGAAATCGAATCTCCTTGCACCTCCGAATGTGAAATTGATTAAACCTTCACACTAAATCATTGATAATTCATGTGAAAGGTCTATGAACTACGTTGGATATGTTACCAGATTTACTAATGCAATATAAAGAGTCTGGAACAGCCATCCAATGCAAGGTCAACGGGTTTTATAAATCCACAAGGAAACAAAATCTTCTTAAAAGATACCAGAGTGATATTATAAAGCGTTTCTGTGGAAGAACAAATCATTGTATTGATGTTTTCATCATATAATCTTTAAAGGGATTAAAATTGTCATCATTTACTCACCCTCAAGTTTTCCAAACCTTGAACACACAGGAAGATATTTTGAAGAATGTCAGTAACCAGACAGTTGATGGACCCCATTGACTTCCAAAGTATTTTTTTTTTCCCCTATGGAAGTCAATGGGGTCCATCAACTGTCTGGTTACCGACATTCTTCAAAATATCTTCCTGTGTGTTCAAGGTTTGGAAAAACTTGAGGGTGAGTAAATGATGACAATTTTCATTTTTGGGTGAACTATCCCTTTTAAAGGAGCACCCTAGCTGTGTTTCCACCACAGGAACTTTCTCCAGGAACTAGGGACTTTGGGGTGGTACTCAGTGTGTTTTGATCGCAGGGACCAGTGTCTATATGAAGTTACGGGGTAAACATTTTCCCCATCAAGAAAGTCCCTGCTCACGAGGTGGTAATTTTTTTCAAAGTTCAGGTACTTTCATGCGTGGGACTTGGGCGCTGAACATGCTGAATGGTTGATTTTACGCAGCATTTTGATTAGCTGACTCCACGCAGCATTTTATTTCAATCACCATTTTTAAAAGTCTGTTGCGGTGCGTGCAGTAAGGCCCTGTCCCAAATGGCACACTTCATTTGCACTTTCGGTCTTGTGGATTTACAATGGCTGCCGTGTGCGCATGTCCATTAAGTCCAGTGTGGACTCGTAGAAAAGACTGCAAGGGTTTAGGGTGCCATTTGGGACAGGGCCTAAGGGTTGCTATTGGGATCAACAATGGAGTTTAAAAAAAAATATTGACTGATGACAAGGTTTAGGTTTTAATAAGCTAATATGCAGAGGACGAAATCGAGCATACATCCTACGTCACCAGACTAATTTGCCTAATATTCACAGTACTTTAAACTGCAATGGAAACACAGACAGCAACAGGTCTGGGGGAAAAAAGTTCTTGGGAAAAAAGTTCCTGGGACAAATTGTTTTGGGTAATTTCAGTGGAAACACAGCTTCTGTTGCATGCAAAATAGAGCAGAACCATTTGTGGTGACTGACAGAATATTATAGATACTGGACCAGACATCATGCTCATTATACGTCGTCAAAATAATGAGCCATGTAAAAAA